>JAMKCH010015549.1:0-25371 GCA_023653785.1 Ophioderma brevispina
CATAGACACTGTACAAAAGGTCAGTTCATTTGGGGGGGCAGAAGGGGGGGCAAGGGTTCCGTTTGGGGGGGCTCGCGCCCCCCTGCCCCCCCGCTGGTTACGCCACTCGCCGACATGGACCATAGGTTAAATAATAATTGTATAACGTTTCAGATGAATCCTGAGGCATTGTCTTTTTAAAGACATTTCTTGTTCTGTTAGTATTTGAGCATGTTTTGCATGGCTATGCCTGCAAGGTGTGTAGCACTTGCAATTGATATATTAAAAGTGGAAAGTGATGATCATTATTCAAGATGGCCGCAGTTTTCCCGCCAAAATTAATTTTGCATTCTAGATGATTTGTCAGACTACAATCGGGATGGGGAGATCTTTATTTAGCAAATTATTATCAGAGAGTATAAATTCAAACACATTGGGTCAGCTAGTGCTGGGGGCACTCCCTATGTTAAGTGGTGGGTATAATGGGTATATGCGCCTCGGCCAGGTAAAAAACAGGGTCCTTTCAGATAAAATGTACAAAAAAATACGGGGAGGGGGTCATTCGGTACACAAGCTGAATAAAAATGGGGTTATCCAGTATGAAACTTAAAGAAGGGGGCCACTGAGGTTAAAACCGGAAGTTAAAATAGGAAGTGCCTCTTTTCCAGAGTTCAAATTGCCATGAAATTAGCTGAAAGTATAAAATTCCTGCCATGAAATTATCAAATTGTTAAAAAACATGCACGTACACTGTTAGAAATTTCTGTAAATTAAGAAAACAGATTTTCCGTAAATTTACGGAAAATCTGTTTTAGAAAACAATAAAAATAAAAAACAAAAAACATACAAAATGTTAATTTACGGAAATATTTCAAAAATTTTTGGCAGCAATATTTCCGGACTTTTTTTCGTTCCGTAATTTTAAATTACGGAAAAATTCTGTTAAAATACACATTTTTTTCCATAATATGAGACAAATTTCTGTAAAGATACTGTCAAAGTTCCGTTAATTGACAGAAAATTTGTAAATTTACCCTAAAAAAGTCTGGAAATTCTGCTGCCAGAAATTTCCGTAAATTTACGGAAAATTTCCTAACAGTGTAGGCCGCGAAAATTTTGAATTGGGGTGTTCAAATTCTTTAAAAAGTGATCATTTTATGTAAACTTGTGATAGAAATGGATTGCTGGAAAGAAGAAAATGGGGATCATTGAGTATGTGAACATTTTAAAAAGGGGAATTACATTGCCATTGGGTAAAAGCCTGGGTAATGTGTGGGACAGCAGCATAAAAAGGCGGTCAAGCATTCTAGACGTCATCAAAGTCATGCTGCAGATAAAGTCAGCCTACATCTAAATGCCAAAGAGACGGAATGGAATACATGACCGTCATTGAGGAAGAGAATCATCAACCTATCTGCACTACTCAAAAAGGTTAGACCTCAAGTACCTCGGGTCCTATGTTGGACAGCAAGAAAGACTCAAGAGTTAAAGGGCCGTGGCCTGATCGCTAATAGCATCGTTCCCATACTCCAAGATTTTCCCGGAAGTGGTCAAGATTTTGGTATCAGAAGAAAGCTACTATTTTTCTCATTTACCCTGTGAACTCTTAGGGCAAAAGGATATTTGGTTTGGAAGTTAGTGGATACTGCATTGGACTCTCACTCAAAAGGACAAGGTTCGATTCCCAACAAGGTAAATGATAAATTTGCTCCTAGTATGTAACATGTGTTTAAACATTCGTTGAAGCATAAACTAACAGTTACTGAGTAACGGGCTGAGTAACACAGCAAAGAAGATGTTATTTTTTTCTCACGATAATTAACTTTATTTAATTAATTACATGTTTGATAAAATGTTTTTAAAATATCTTGGTAACATCTGAAGATGTTTTGCAAAAAATGTTTTCCTAACCAAGTCCCAACCATACATTTTATGTTTTTAAAACATTGTTAACAAACATTTTCATAATTTTTCGAAACATTTTTAGAACGTTCACAAAACATTTTTGTGTTTGTTGGGATCGAGTCTCTCTCGAGAAAGATGCTATATTTAAATTATTATTTTTGCAAAAATATATTTAATAATTATAAAAACTTGTCTCTGAATGAGATCTGACGGCTACATTCATATACAAGCTAGCAGGGGTTGAACTCACTCGCCATGGTAGTATTGACGAATAATAATACTTTCAACTGCCAAAAGAAATGGCTCGCTTGTATACTATGAGTTCTCAACTTTATTCCAACAGGTTTATCTTCAAGTCAACGATCCTTTGACGTTGAACGACATGCCAACAAAGAACAAAGTATACGAGAGACAAGTATTTTTCTTCACCAGTTGTGATCAGATAAAACTGATCAATTGTATTTGTATGCTTCAGCACTATAATTCAGAAGCTTACTCTCTCTCAGAAAATTATATTATGCTAGGTTTGAACTCCATATTTTCTGGAAAGTTTCCCACTTTTAATACCTTTCTACAAAAACACTGCAAACTGACAGCCAATCACCTTAACTTTTCACTCTCATCCGAAATTAAAATAACCCATTCTATTTATTATAAATGACTTCCACGCTCTTCCGAGACAGAATCACCAATACTTCCTGAGTATCGTAGCACCCGCTGATGTATACGGAGGTCATAGGTTTTCCGCTCGGCTACTAATTCCTTCCGTAATCTTTACCACTTCAGAGGGTGCCGAATACACAGAAGTATGGCTGAGAACCTTTGCACATCATATCACACCATCACTACTTTCACTTCCAATTCATCCGTCATCCACCCAACACCTAACTACATTTTTGTCTTCTCTTCCCAGTATCCTTTCCAGAACCACTGTGGGATTCCTTCTCTTCCGACCCCGGTCCGTTACAAATCTACTTAGTTCTCCGGATAGACAAGAATGTATCTTAATTAATCTTTCCCTGGAGATGGCCAGGAAAAAAAAACCATGTGCGCTTGACCGGATTCGAACCGGCGACCTTCGTATTACTAGCACGACGCTCTTGCCAACTAAGATATCAAGCCAGTAGTAGGGTTCAAAATTAAAGTCCCATTCTAGAAGTTTGGGGAAGAAGGTTTGAAGGTGTTTTCTTGTACTTTCAAGGGTGCTGAACAAGATTTTTTGGGTCCAACCTCTGGAAAATGTGGGGAACTCTCGCTAGAGGGCGTTTTTCAAAATGGCTGCCAAAATTCCAGAAAATGGCATATTAAAGCTAAAAACAGCTATCTAAGAGTTAATATGAAATCAATTTTGAGGTATTTCTTAATGCTAATTATTATGTAATGCTATTCCAATAATTAGAATTTATGATAAGTACCCTGCTTTCAAAATGGCTGCCTAAATTCAGTATATTAGCCTTTTTGGGACCGTTATCAATTAATTATTATTGAATACGAGTATAAATCAAAGTGAAGATGTTTGAAGGTATTTGTTTACATTTTCAAGGATGCTGAACAAGATTATTTTCAAGATTATAATGATACTTAAATAATTTATGATAGGTACCTTTAGAGGGCGCTTTTTCAAAATGGCCGCCAAAAAGCTTGTATTTGATAATAATTAATTGATATCATTTTTTTCTCTTAGATAGCTGTTTTAGCTTTAATATGTCATTTCTGGAATTTTGTCGACCATTTTGAGAGTTATCCACATTTCCCAAACGCTGGACCTAAAAAATCCTGTTCAGCATCCTTAAAAATATTAAAAAAACATCTTTAAAGTCTTCACTTTGATTTATATTTGAATTTGATAATAATTGAAAACACCCCCAAAACGCTATTATGTGGAATTTTGGCAGCCATTTTGAAAAAGCGCCCTCTAGGGGTACTTATCATAAATTCTAATATTTGGAATAGCATAATACAATAACTAGCATTAAGAAACACCAAAATTTGATTTCATTTGGTCTCTTAGATGGCTATTTTGAGCTTTAATATGCAATTTTCTGGAATTTTGGTGGCCATTTTGAAAAACGCCCCTCTAGCGAGAGTTCCCCACATTTCCCAGAGATTGGATCAGAATAATCTTGTTCAGCATTCTTGAAACTGTAAACAAATACCTTCAGAAATCTTCACATTAATTTATACTTGTATTCAATAATAATTAATTGATAACGGGCCCAAAAGGCTAATATACAGAATTTTGGCAGCCATTTTGAAAAAGCGCCCTCTACGGGTACTTATCATAAATTCTAGTTATTGGAATAGCATAATACAATAACTGGCATTAAGAAACACTGAAATTTGATTTCATTTGGACTCTTAGATGGCTGTTTTTAGCTTTAATATGCAATTTTCTGGAATTTTGGCGGCCTTTTGAAAAAGCGCCCACTAAAGGTAACTATCATAAATCCTAATTATTTAAATATCATTATATAATAGAGAGCATTCAGAAATACATTAGAAAATGATTTCATTTAGATTCTCATATATCTGTTTCTAGCTTAAATATACCATTTTCTGGAATTTTGGCGGCCATTTTGAAAAACGCCCCTCTAGCGAGAGTTCCCCACATTTCCCAGAGGTTGGACCAAAATAATCTTGTTCAGCATCCTTGAAAATATAAACAAATACCTTCAAACATCTTCACTTTGATTTATACTTGTATTCAATAATAATTAATTGATAACGGTCCCAAAAAGGCTATTATACAGAATTTTGGCAGCCATTTTGAAAAAGCGCCTTCTATGGGTACTTATCATAAATTCTAATTATTGGAATAGCATTGCACAATAATTACCATTAAGAAATACCCCAAAATTGATTTCATATTAACTATTAGATGGCGTATTAAAGCTAAAAACAGCTATTTTCTGGAATTTTGGCGGCCATTTTGAAAAACACCCTCTTTCGAGAGTTCCCCACATTTCCCAGAGGTTGGGCCCAAAAAATCTTGTTCAGCACCCTTAAAAGTACAAGAAAACACCTTCAAAGCTTCTTCCCCAAACTTCTAGAATGGGACTTTAATTTTCAACCCTACTACAGGGTTGGTAGAAGAGCGATAGATATTATCTATAGATGTTAGGTCCAAAAGGCGTCCTTCGCTTTCCTAGCGAATAGCTTCAGAACTGTATATTAACATAGGCCTACAGGATTTATATTTGTTTTTGAAATTTTAACTATACTTAGTTCTCCAGGTAGAAAAGGATGTATATTTATTAATCTTTCCCTGGAGATGGCCAGCGCACGTTAGTGTTAAACAAGAATAGTCTTTTAAAAAGACAACCATCGCTTAGCGAGGATGTTAGTACTTAATATGTTAGTGTAAATACTCCGAGATCATAGGAAATCCTCTCGTATATTAGAGAGATGATATAACCACAGTATATATTTCAGGCACCAACCATACTCATGCTGCACCAACCTTTAATTTTGAAATACCACTGGTTTGAAAATGCCAGCCTTTATACAGCCATATCCATTTCATAGGTGAGTGCCCCTGTTATCAAATAGATTCTAAATATTTTAACCACAGTCCATTGCACCGAGATTACAAAATTCACTTACAGGAAACAAATTTCAAAACAATGCTTGACACTATGAGGCAATGAAGTATCAACTCCTGTGGCACAGTTCAATAGCTTCATTCACAAGTGTATTTAGAAAACACACCCCTGAGTGTTGTGTATAATTATGATACCTAGAATACACAAGATCAGTTCATGTCAATGCATGTACAAGTACAACCCACTGAACTGTGCCCTTGGTTGATTGTAACTCATAGTGTGTGCTATCTGGGCATTACACATAATGGTACTCTCAAAAACCATGGGTCATGTCATCCATTACATGTCAATGAACTGAGAAGTTATCCACTGTGATGGGTGCGCTATCATCCAATCAAAAGGTTTGTTTCTAGCTGCTTAGGAAATGTAAATGAATTTCCTAGTAGGCATATACCATGTCCTTAATTCTTAAAATAATTGGAACCAGAGGACTTTGCACTGCTACATGAGACAACCACTCAACTCTGTGCATGACTGTGATATTCTGCCTATCATTTGCTTGCTACACATATGAGCTCATATGCTAGGGTAACTTGCAATGTAGTGGTTATCTATTCCGATTTTATACCATCTTCGATGGAAAAATATGTGCGCTTGGCCGGATTCGAGCCGGCGACCTTCGTATTAGCAATTAATTGACCCCAGTTGTAAGAGAAATAGTTCTAGTTTAGTGGGTAGAAGGGGGTCTCGTGCACCCCCTGAAATAAATTTCTAATCGATGTCTCTATATCAGAAAAAACGCGTAGAAAACGATTAGCTATGTTAAAAAATTCAAAAATTGTCCCATCTACCATTTTTATGTAAATTTTATACATATTAGGATCGCCATTACAGAAAAAACATTTTTCACCATATCTCAACAACAAGAAAACAGAAAATGTTGTTCCTGAGCCATTGTAAACACTTGCCGATTACATTTGTATTATTATTTTGCTTCGGATCCAAGATGGCAGCCAACATGGCTGCTCCAACGATCTGTAAAACATAAAAAACGATGTATACCAGTAATATTTAATTGTATAGTCAAAAAATAATAAAACTACCAATTTAAGTAAGAGATGTATGTCTTTGACCACAAGAAACTCATATCTATCTTGTTTAATATGCATTCTTAAAATTCAATGCAACGGCCAATTTCTCCCCATCAAGAATCTTTTATACCCAGGAAAATTACCTTATAACTTCATATGTCATCTCACAATAATGATAAAAATTAAAGTATGAGATATATATGTTTGACCAGTATAAACACACAGCTGGCAATTTTGTTAAAATTTAAGAAGGCGGCCAATATGGCCACATTCAAACAATTGAAACCTTAAAAATATTTTTGTATAATTATAATATGTCTAATATCATAAGTAACTCATAACTGCTATTTTTGTTTCAGTAGTATTGTTTTAATTCAAGATGTCGGCTACTAAAGCCGCTTTCAAGATTTTTGAATTTCAAATAAGTTAACCAAACAAAAATACCAGCTTTGAGTTTTAATTAGTCAAACGCACAATTTTTGTTTCTTGTTGTTGAGATACGGTGAACACTACATTTTTTCTGTAATGGCGATCCTAATTTCCATAAATTTACCTTAAAATGGCACATGGGACAATTTTTGCATTTTTAACATAGCTAATCGTTTTCTACGCAGTTTTCTGGTATAGAGACATTGATTAGAGATTGATTTCAGGGTGCGCGAGACCTCATATCCACAATGGTTGTGTCTGCTATCGGACAACATGTTCAATAACGGGGAATTTTAATTTCCATCCACTGCACATCCCCTAATTCCATGCCAATACCTTCGGAAAAGTACTAGAGGCGAGAGGATGGCTTGAATCTACATGTACTATAATTATATATTAAATATACAAATGAGCTTGTTTATATCCATTAGTTAGCAGATGATGTTAAACATCTTTTCTGTACTGATACTCACAGAGTTCTGGCATAAATCTATAGATTTACTTTTTTATTTTAAGGGAGAACATGCCCCTACAGATTTGTCTCAGGGTGTGAAAATCAAATTAAAAAACTAAAAAATTAAAAAAAAAAAAAAAAAAAAAAAAAAATTGGCGAAATGTCACTGTTTTTCTTCAAAATGACCTTATGACATTCATTAAAATACCGCCATTGTTTTGCATTCCTTGCATCCTTTACTTGTATTGCCCTGCTCACGCCTTGCGGTTCTGTAGTGCCACATCTTGCTTAGAGCTTTCGGAATATTTTGACTGTGTCATCATCACTAACGACAACCCTACCATCTGGACTAAGATCGACGTCATATGGTTCGTTCAGGTTCATTGCTACACAAGCTACGTATTTGCCGTTTGCATCGTACATTTGCACCGATTTCTCTCCACCGCGCTCTTTGTGGACTACATAGATATTATCGTGTTCGTCGCATCCAACTCCGCGCGGTCGAAGTTTTTCCCCATCTCCGTAGACGTCCATTTGAAAGTTAAACTTCCCCTCAAAATTCATCACTCTTACTTTTTGTTTCTGCGTACAGCTCACTACCACGAGATCATGAGAGGTGATGGCAATATGCGCAGGGCCAACGGTTGGAATCGTCTTTATAAGAAGACCATCCGAGTAGTGTAAAGTGACAACGTTCCTTTTGATGTCACCAACAAAAATGCGGCTACGCCGATCAACAGCTACACAGCTCAGCTCAACTTCAAGTCCCCTGCTGCTGTTTTGCTCAGAAGTGGTTTCAAACCGTGTGAGGTATTTGCCGTCTGTATCATATAAACGAACGTACTTCGATTTGTCAATGGTAACAATTCGACCATCAAGAAGACAGGCAACGTCTTGAGGCATTGAAAGTCGACCTTGAAGCGCTTTCGATGTATTTAGTACGCATCGGAATTTACCATCTGCGTTAAAAACTTGAACGCGATGGTTCCCCCAATCTGCAACTACTCTGTGTCCATCAAGGGACACGGCAACTCCTCTACACCAATCAAATTGGCCTTCACCTGGTCCTCTGCCTCCAATAATACCATCTGCTTCCCATTTTGGATCCCGTTCTGCGTCAGTCTCAACGACGCTTTCCTCATTTTCTGAAGTTTTATCGTCATCTTCTTCCACAAAGTCTATTTCAGCAAGATCCTCCGATGGTAAGGATGGTTGCAATGTTGACAGGACCGCTAACCTTTCGCATAAAACTTTCTCTAAAGATATTACGTGAAAATCATTGCCAAGGTCTAAGATGCTCTCGGCAAGATCATGAGCTGCCCAGAAATCTTCAAGTTTAGCTTCCAATTTGTCGAAGAAGCTATTCATTTCCTTTCTCTTTTCTCTGTCGATAGCTTTCAGATCTGTGATAAAAGTCTGCTCTCTTCTGTCTATTTCTTCGCGCTCACAGGTCATAACATCTTGAATTTGTTTTTTCAGGTTCCTCAACTGTCTCCTTTAATTCGTTTTCTCTTATCCAGATCGCCATGCCCTCGGATTTGCTTCAGTTTGGTTACCTACTTTCTAAGGCCTTTTCTTCTATTTCCTGTCCTGCTTTGTAGAACAGCTTGTTCACGTGGGATACAATAATGAGTTGGACACTGTGTTCGAGATCAGCACAGTCCTCTTCACGTAGCCTTTTCATCTTGATGCAGTTAACATGCAAAATCTCTTCCTCCTTTGTCTTACTACAAAATTTACAATTTCAGGGTTTGACGATCCTTCTGCCGCTTTTGATACCACTCTTCCATTGTCATAATAAAGTGCTTGGGCGAAGAGCTTCATGCTTTTCTGCGAGCCACACACGCTTTACAGGAACTCTTTACAGTCAACCCATCGGCAGACCGCAGAAATTCTACCCTCACAACTGCTGCATTTTATATCTCCTTTGCAAGTTACTTCGCTTTTTGGAAGAAGACTTTTCCTGAGCTAATAAAAGACATGCAAGTGTTTACCAGTGTATTGTCCCGGCTTGCGTCATATTTGTACTAACTGGCCAGGTTCGTGGCAGCCATGGCACAACATTTCCTCACTTTGAGAGGCCAGACTTTGCAGACATTTCTTGCAAAACGTGTGAAGGCATGGTAACAGTTTCGGCTCTTGGAAATCTTCATGCAAATATCACACGTTGAAAGATCGTCTAATCCTATGGACGACCTACCGAACATGCAGAAGCTGCAGACCATGGACTGGGTTCGTTCACCGTCTCTCCGTTCAGGTGATATCCTTCCGAGAGATCTTTTCTGAAGTTTCAGCCATTCTATGCTGCATAGGTATATTAGACTGATTGAGTAATATAAAGATATCCTCCTACGTTTCATTCTGATGTCTGCGGTTACCTATTCTCCGTACAGGTATCCAAAATCACATATAAACATCTATTCGCAATTGGGCCAAGGAAGAAGAAACAGCAAATCAATATTACATTCAGCTATCAATAACATGATCAATCGATTGCATGACATGATGATTTTAGTATTCAGAGAATTCTTTTGCTTATTTAAGCCGAACGAGCGTTGATGCGTCACATACGTCTGTAGTTCTTTGATTAATTCATAACAATCACAAATCTCTAGCAGCCACTGTCGATAAGCACTTAAGCTAAAGTCATACATTAATTAATCGACATGTGTTTGCTTTTTCCCACATTGTTGAGGTCGTTTGACTTTGATCCTGTGTCACGTAACCGTCACATGTTAGAGAGGTTTGGGTTCCTGCAAAATATAAGTATGAACTCATAACATAATGTCCTCGTGACATATGCTTAGAAGAAACACGCCCCAAATGCCTGGAAACCAAATTGCTTTAGGAAATTACCCTAGCTTCTAATCCCCATGCCGCGTTTTGTTCTTGCTTGTTTATGCAGTAGCCCCCCTGTAAACATAATAGGGATGCCCCACGTGTTTGTGGTTGAGCTTTCCAACGTCTCCACACCTTAGGTTTTGTTTTTCATTCTATATATTAAAAAAAGGAAATATTTTTTTTCTAAATATATATATATAGAAGTGTGTACCACTCTATTTTTTTTTTAAATACAGCGTTTTTTCGATATCCATGTGCCTCTGCAACCACGGTTTGTAAATGAGGTCAAAGTTCGCGCACTGGGTATCAGAGTTCATTTTGTGTACACACCCTCTACACGAATCCGACGCGACTATTCTCGCCCCTACCCGTGGGCGGCGCACTCACCATCCGCCATGCCTGGGGGCAATCTTTTGCATTTCTCGTTCTACACCGCGTTTACGTTTTACGTGTTACCACAAAGAAACGATAATTTTGCTCGTTTCTGACGGCAAAAATCAACACTATTCCCTGTTATCCATTTGTATATCATCATGGGCGCTCAGGAAAAAAATTAAATTCTTGGCTGCACAAATAGCGATAAAAATTTACAAAAAATGGAAACGAACTGCGTGTACAATTCACTCTCCAATGACACATGAAGAAGGTGAATGTCTGCAGCCGTACCGTTCCCAAATGGAAAAAAACCCCGAATCTGCCAACTTCTCATGAGGGATGAACGTATTTTATTTTTATTATTTGCATTTAGTTTTGCTTAAATACTATTTTTGTTTTCCAAATTCCATTTTAAAACAGGTGTAAATTTAGTTCCACATGTCCCGTACACGTACATCACTACATTTACCGTTAACCAAAATAAGCGTCCTTTCCAAAAACTCAACAACCCGCATCGGAAGATGATGTCACGTTTTTCAGCTAATACGATCGGTCTTTGGGAACTATTCATTTTTTCACGTACCGGAATATATCACATTCTGTTGTTACCATTATTTTTTGTCTGGATGTTGACATTTTACGAAAATGATTTCGCCTCGGCTGTTCTTACGCTTTTAACACGTATTCTAAGCGTTCATTTCTCAGTCACGCAAATTGGGCGAGACATACACTTCAAATTTTTTACCACAAAAAGACACTTGCCTGGAATTTCAGTTTAGGCCAGTCCCTGACATCATCCTCCTGAAATCCACTAAATAAACGGTGAAAATTGTTAAAAATTGCAAAAAAGGTAGGTTGTAATTTATTTCGTTTCGTTAAGCTCGTAAAAAGCAATATGCGGCGTGTGTGTACTGTATGTTTGGTGGCCGGGATGCACCCCAGTAATGGCGGCGACGTAGAGGGTGTCTTTCGAGGCTTCCCCGTCGGATTCGTGTATATGAGTTTCGGGCCAGTAGCTCTCTTCTGACGAGTGTAGTTTAATTGATCATATCAATAGGTGAAAAAGTATTAACCCATGTCTACCGCAGGGGGGGGGGGTAACACCCCCCTTAAGGTTTTTTCCCGTCTTGCTACTTTTTGGAGCCAAACTTAGTTAATGTACTTGTCAATTGCCAGGTTCCGCTACTTTTAATCCCAAAAATCAAACACTACACCGGGGTATAGGTAAGATACGCGGTGGTCCCCAAAGTGATGGATGGGGGGGGGGTGGTAACCACCCCCTGCCCATCGGAAGAGAGTACCAACCTGCCTAACACAACACAGGAACATCACAGACACTTGATTTTGGTACCAATAGATAGCTATGGTCCTCCTCTTTCCTTGATACCAAAATGAGTACCAACATGCTAGCTTACGTCACAGCAATGACGTCATAAAGTTGCATTTCAGCAAAACTGCATTTTCCATAGACACACCAAAGTGAAAAATTCAATTTCGCCAAAAAAGTTATGGAAAAATCAATTTTCATGCGGTTTTTGGAATCTACTTGAGGGGAATTTACTAGTTTTATATAATGACAGCATTTTGAGCTATAATAAGGTGTTTGGAGGTCGATAAAATGCGAAATATCAATTTTCCACCTATATCAGTATTTTCGTACTTTCCTAACATATGACGTTGGTGACGTATAATGGGGAGGTTAGTACTTATTTTGGTACAATGGAAAGAAGAACACTCTATGTATGCCTTTGGGTTACCAAAGGACATCGGGATAAGGAGGAAGGAGGCCCTCTATAATCATAATAGTTATTATTTCACCATCAATTTTTGAGTTGGTGTTTGGCAAAATCACTTTATCATGTACGCAAGGTGTTTGTATCCCCAAAATACACTTGTATCAAGAAAAAAAATGAGAAAAGTCTGAGAAATTTCAGGGGCACTGCTCTCTGGAAAAAGCAAGCTTAGAGCTGCCTAACTTTACAATGACATTGATTACTTAGGCCTATTATGAAGGAACAGGAAGATGTTGCACATAGCTGCCCTTTGTAGGGAGCTTGTAAGTGCTGCCTATAGATAGACCTTTTGTCTTCAAAGCTACAAAGAGGCCCGGCAACTTGAGAGGCTACATGAGGCAGCCCTTTAATAACAATACCAAACCATTAGCTTATGATACGAGAGATTTGGATTATTAACGTTCTTCACACCAACACAGACAGACAACACCGGAACAGACAACACAATGGCCCATGACTGTGCTAATTTATATCGTGAGCAAGTAACGACACTATGAGCCTTATATTCCCAGGCGCAGTTCAGAGCTTCATTCACCATGTAGTGAGCAAGGCATCCCCCGTATTTAGTATGATTTGTACCCAGGAAGGCGGGTGGGGGGGGGGGTGAGTCAGTGTGTACATGTGCTAATCCAAGGCTACGGAACAGAGGCCATGGTAGATTAGCATGCCTTACCATATAGCGATATGGTGTGGTTGATTGTAAAAAGTTCATTGTGGTTTTGGCAAATCCATTTAGTGTCTGGCCCCCCAGAAAACAAAAATGCAAAAAATGAGGGTCTTTCCACCCAAGACCAAGAACGCACTCACAATATATGTTGCTAATAATTATTAGCGCACATCCTTGCAACGCGGCTTGTTGGTCTTTGTCTTGGGTGGAAAGGGTGGAAAGGCTCAATATGGAATTTTAAGTACCATTGAAGCCTTTATTATAACTTGACATTAAAAACGACTTTGGGGGACGGAAATTTAGGTAAAGTGGGGGGATTTTGAAAAACCAGCAAAGGCCAAACTTTGAGCCATGTCACTGTATTATGCAAACGTATCAAGTTCATCCGTCTATGAAAAAACTATAGAGAGGCCGTCTTCATCCTTATCCGGCGAGGTCCTTTACAGGAATGGTGTGGTACAGTAACGAAAAATCACGGGGGGGGGGGGGGGTTGTAACCACCCCTTTCCGGAGTTTGGTTACAAAAGTACTGTATGCATTTGATAATCAAAACATTGATGAAGACTGGCCACAAACACCTCTCATGGCCACAGTTGTAGTTCAAGGTTACACAGGGGTATAAACATTAAAATGTTCCGATTGTTTTTGAAAAGCACACCATGATGTTTGTTGGTTACAAGGATTCCAAAATGATATAGTTTATACTCCATTGCTTATAGTTTTGGAGTTATGGGGTTAAAAACGGTAAAAACATAAAAGTCAATTTGGTTTGTACAGGGTCAAAAATTAAAAAATACTAAATTAAGAGAAAGACGGGCCCTGGACGGTACCTGCTCATTCTAAAAATTGATATCAAATATAAAAAAATATATTAAAGCGAAATGAATTCCCTTAGCTCGGGACCATTTTGTTAATTTGGGGAGGTAATACTATCTTGTATTTCCTCTGGTAATACATACTGGATTACCTGTATATAGAAGTTTCGAGTTTTAGGTGGCTCTGAAAAGAGGCCGTTTCGAAACTTGCGTTAAGCCGAAATAACTTCCCTAGCTGGCGGGGACAATTTGGTTAATTTGGGGAGGTAATACTATCTTGTATTTCCTCTGGTAATACCTACTGGGGATTACATGTTAAAGAAGTTCGAGTTTTAGGTGGCTTAAAAGGCGTTCGAAACTTGCGTTTCTTAACGCAACAGAGGAGGAAAGAGGAAAGAAAGAAAGAATGCCAGACAGACAGACAGACAAAGGAAAGGCGAATGGAAGGAATATGGGATGAAGGTCTAAAGAGGGTGAAGGGAGGGGACCCGGATGGGGGGCAACCTCTCTGTCTGGAAGAATCCACCCCCCAGGGGGGTATGCACGGCGTCCCGGGACATCCCGGGGTACGGCGCAGCGGGCTGGGGCGTGGACCCGACCCTGCGGACGGGAGGTATGCCCTGGGGCTAGGTCTATTCCCGACAGCACGGGAGGCCCACCGCTACCTAGCATCGGGTGGACTGGAGCGAGCGGCCTCTCGATGGGGGGTGATGGATGTTGATGGGGAGTAGGACCGGAGCGTGTCGCGTGAGTCGGTGGGGGGAGGGGTGTCCGTGGTGGGGATGGGGGGGGCGCGAGCTGGTGGCGGGGGGTGGGGGGGGTGGGGGGGGGGTCGGCGCGGTGGGAAATGTTTGAGGATGGGCTGGGGGGGGGGGCACGGGGGGGGGAATCGACGGACTGAGGGAGGGAATTAATTAAGCAAAGAAGAACAGGATAAAAAGAGGGGAAGAAAAAAAGCAAAAATCAAGAAAAAGGTGGAGTTATGAACATTCAGCGGGTTTAAGTAATGATTAGCACTTCCTCATTCTCGACTTTGAAGGAGAGAGGAGGGAGAAGATATAAGTCCTTCCAGAGCAAGGGTCCTTGGGATCTAGAAGTATTGCTGGCAAGGACAGTGTTTGTTGCAGTGATGAGGATATATCCCATATTAGGAATCTACAATGATGAGGAAACCCCCAGGGAACCGATGTTAAAAAGCGTGCATCCAGAGATCTCAGTTTAGGGTGTGTATCAATATCAATAAAGTTGAGAGTTCATAGTCATCATATCTCGACATATTGAGATCATGCATTTCTATCGTTTGAAACTTAGGTCATTGTCGACTATAACGCAACTGCGCGTGTTTGTGTGTGTGTGTGTGTCGGGTCACGTGTGGGTACGTGTGTAAGTGGGGGTGTGTGTGTATTGTAGTGTGACTTACTAGAGCTACATTGTGGAGTATTTTCTGGTATAAAGAGACATGTGGAGTATTTTTACATGTGGTGTATTTGTTCTTCATTGTGGGAGTACTTTTACTAGAGTTACTTGTGACGGAATTGTCATATAACGCGAAATAAAATGTAATCTAGTATTGAGGTTTTTATTCCGTATAAAAGAGTAGAAAAGAGGATTGTATAGTTTAGTAAATATATAGGCCTGCGGCGCAATCCACTTGGCTAAGAAAAGATTAGAAAAGAACTCTAAAAAAATTAAAAAAAAAAACTGAAAAAATTGAAAAAATCTTAAAAAAAGTCTAAAAAAGTGTCCTGTTTTAAATGAGAAAAATTTCAATAACTGATATAGGTTTTGACCTCTTTCTTATATAGTTTTGAAAAAGTGTATTTTCTGAAAAAAATGTCTAAAACGTGTCTTTTTAAGAGATTTCAGTGAAACTCCCACAATGTAGCTCTTGTAAGCATGTATGCATGTAGTGGATGATATGGGTGTGTGTATAAACCATTCAAAATAAGATATAATAAAATAATACAAAAGTAGGAAAACCTATGGGGTCACATACATGTACACAAAATACATAGGAAATACCTCTTCAAGACGCTTTCGTGAGACTAATTCACCGAATACGCAATTTGCAATTTAAATGTATTTTTATTACTATGATCCAACTATCATATCAGACTGGTATAATAATGTATGCATTTTGTACAAGAAGTAGTCACCCGTATACAATGTTCAGATTCCACAAGTAATGCTGTCGTTAATGCTACACAGCACTTACTTTTTTTTATATGACCGTCTATTTTGGAATGTGATAATTACAAATATTTAGTGTTCACATCTCAAGAAATCTTTCAGGATCATTATCAGTCACATGAAATTATAAGAAGGGTAACCGTCGTATAGCCTATATCAAGTCTCTTATTAATACTCATGTAACTTTAATAGAGTCTACTATGGTGATATTTTATGGCGGTCAATTGCTTACCAAGTATTAATTACGCTGCCAGTGGATCCGGGAGCGATTTGATATGAAAGCATGAAAACCTTCAAACTCATATGGCGAGGTATATTTTAAAAGCTCCCCGCAACACACCAGCAGCTGCCTTTATACGGGGATTTAGGTTGGCCTATCGCAAGCATACAGGCCATTATAGTATTGCCGCAACGCGTGCGAGAAAGTAGCAACGCGTTGCGCAGCAGCAACGCGTTGCGGTGTTGGCGAATCAAAATCATGAATTTTTTGTGACGTATTTCAAAACAATAACCCAACCGCGTTGCTAGATACTTTGCAACGCGTGCAAACCTTCGCAACGCGGTGCAAACCTTAACAACGCGTTGCGAGTTCAACAAACCGTGCGACCTTCACAACGCGGCCCAGGGAAGGTTCACAAGCCATGAGGGTCAAACGTTATTGCCGCAACGCGTTGGAAGAAAGTCACAACGCGTGCGACATTCAGCAAATGGTTGCGGTTTTTTTGGCCGCCAATCAAAACAATTGTATTTCTGTGACGTATCAAAAACTAAAATCTCACAACGCGTGGCGACCTTCACAACGCGTTGCAAACCTTCACGACGCGTTGCGGGGCAATACGTTAGACCCTATTGCTCCAACGTCGTTGGTGAAGTTTTTACAACGCGTTGTTGAAGCTAGCACGTGTTTGTGAGGCTTGAACACGTTGGAAGGCAATAGGGTCCTAACGTAGCCGCAACGCGTTGTGAGAAGTCACAACGCGTTGCGGACATTTCAGCAACATGTTGCGGTGTCCGCAATCAAAAAAATGTATTTCTGTGACGATTCAAAAAATATAATCTCACAACGAGTTGCGACCTTCACAACGCGTGCAAAACCTTCACAAACGCGGTTGCGGCCAAACGTTATGACCCTATTGCCTCCCCTCACAACGGTTGTAAGTTTAAACGCGTTGTGAGCTGCAACGTGTTGTGAAGCTTGCAACACGCTGTGAAGGCCATACGGGTTCCTAACGTATTGCCGCAACGCGGTGGGATCTATTTTTTGAAATACGTCACAGAATTCATGATTTTGACTGGCCGAGGCCGCAAAGCGTTGCGGAAATGTCGCAACGCATTGATTCTTTCTCACAGCGGTGCGGTAATACGTTATGCCCTTATGCTGTGAACCTTCGCAAACGCGTTGTGAAGGTCGCAACGCGTTGTGAAGGCTTTTGCAACGCGTTGTGAGTTACCACACACGCGTTGCTAGATACTTTGAAAAAGCGTTTGTGGATCTCATTTTTGAAATACGTCACAGAAATTCGTCACCCCCCCCCATTTCTAATTGGCGACGCAGCAACGCGTTGATACTTTCTCACAACGCGTGCAGAAATGTCGCAACCGTTGCGACGACATACGTTATGGCCTCTATGGCTTGCGATTGGCGACATCCCTATGAGTAGATTAGGATGATCACCGTGTTAGCTATTTTGCGCGTCTTTGAATCTTGAATTAATAGTGGCCGAAATATGTCAATGTATTGTCAATCTTAATTGTGATATTAATCGAGTTCGGTTTAAATGGATGCTCTAGGTGGAGAAGCATCGCCAAATGTGACATTGAATCAACATACCCCCGGTCCGAGAGTCCCCACTGGGTCCACAAATTTAAAATTAATATAGGGAATGTTAACGAGGAAGGATTGGTACACTAAAGCCGAAAGTAAATCCTTTTTATGATTATGTAATATGACAATTTGGTATTAGAATGGAAGTACTACTTGATAGCACTGATTTCTATGGACGTAGTCTTAAATTTAAAGCAAGATCTAATACCTTACCACCGATTTAGGCCAAGGAAATGGCTGTTAGTAATCAAAGATGGCACATGCAAACTTGTGTAGTATTCTGTGAAGCCTTCGTCACTTTATTCATTTGTAGTTACACTAAATGAAATAGAATCGGGAATGACCGAAGGCTCGAAGAGGATTTGTGTTCCAATGGTCTTTCGATGCATGGTCACTTTTATGCGGGTGACATCAACACAAAATTTCACCTATGTTGTGTAGTGAACTTTTCAACAAACGCTGTTCGTCAATGAAGCACAAATTATCTTTGATAAATTCTGTAAGTCCTTCCTCAAAGTGCATGGGCCGTAAGAGTTAGTATTCGTAATGTATAGGTCTACCCTCGTGTAAATCTTTAAAAACTTCTGGATTCTTGTGGGGATATAATGTCGTTGCTGTTGTACATAATATGTTTTAGGTTACCTTATTAATTCACTCAAGTGTGTGTGTGGTGTGGTGTGTGTGTGTGTAGTACGAAAACGACGTGTATGCGCATGTATGAGGGTGTGGCTGTAGGTGTTTGTTGCGTGTGAGTGTGTGTGCGTGTGTGTGTGTGTGACTGTGGGGGTGCGAGGAGCATTTTGGTTTACCTTACTGTTTTGCGGCTATCTCACATCTATATCGTCGCTAATTGACCTAGCCCTGTCGCAGACATTCGCTCTCGAAGTTTCTTTACACTCTTCAAACTTATATCTTGTGCTAGTAACACAGGGCACCTATCATCATCGTGTCTGAACGACCAACAACCCGCCGGTAGCGTGTGCCCCCCCTGTTATTTTAAAAGTGTATGTCTCAATACATAAACACTAAATAACCATAAAGAAAAAATTATACAATTGATGGGGTATCTTTACAACAAAGCGTTCCTTTACATAATTTGTCCCCTGATTGGACAGTAATTAAAGCCAAACCCACAAAAGAGCAATGTGAGTGATAAATCGCATTAACTAATAAACCAACCTTTCGCTTTAATACAACTGTATACTAGCACGATTCGTCATGCATATAATGCATCGGCTTCGATTTATCAGTGTGTCTTTCACATAGGCCGCGTGAATTATAAGGGCCTGATGGCCAAAACTGCAGTTCATTCTGGGGCAGCCCGTCACAAGTGTGGCTTACAAAAATACAATGGCCGACGCCGCGATAAATCAAGTCAGACTGGGCGACTTTCTTTTAAATCCGTCAATTTTTCAAGGACTAAGTGTTCTGCGCCAACACAACACCTACAAGAAAGCTAAGAAGATTGTGGTCAACGGGTAAGCTAGGTTGTGAGAACCACAGCGCAAAAATAATTATGTTATGGGATCCGAATCAAAAACGTCTCGCTAGACCCTTTTGCACCTAACGAGGAAAAAAAGATAAGAGCATCTTGCTTCGAAACAGGGCGGCCTATAGTAAAAAATGAAAGGATAAAATCCAAGTGCAAAATGATAAAGGAACAAACCAAAAGTCGCCACCACTGTGAAGAAGCAAAGATGAATCGTGCTAGGTAGTTAAAACACGACCACACGTAACACATACAACCGAGGCGGCGTTGACGAGTAGTTGAGTAAAAAGCTTATTTACTGTAACTTGTGTTCAAGAGTCTCCTTGGTTACTGAGCATGCCGTGTTGGGTTGGTATTTAACCTTTGTTTACTGCGGTTTACTTAGGCTAGCCTAACTCAGGTTCTAGAAAATGCTCCTACACCTTACAAGCTAGTATGCAAACGAGCCAATCATTCGAAAATTAAATTTCTACACATTGTAAAGGTTAAAACCACGGATTTTATACTTCACAAAATAACTCCTGTATAACCATAGAGTTATCTTCTTTTCTTATTATTTAAAATATACTGGAGCTATACGTAAATTCAGAATCTAATACGATTTTATATATGGATCCAGACTCTTTCGGAGTGAGTCGTTTTATATATTTGAGTGCAAATTAAGAACTTTAGTCCAGTTCACGTCCCAGATTAGGACATAAGTTAGAACCACAAATGATCCACGGCATTCGTAAGTACAACTAAACTACGTCAAGAACAATACCTACAGCTGGTTTGATCTGAAATCACGGGTTGCTCATTAGAGTGAAACATTAGCTAACATTGTATGTAACTCTGGGGGTATGGATACTGCTCCACAGAGAACGGACGAGTACTAGTACTACACATGTATAATTGAGCACACGGTTTGAACCGGTGTTTTGGCGCACTGGTATGAGGGCACGGAACAACCACTGGCGAACTCTGAGGAAAACATATCTGTTTAATGCATTCGGTGTTTTTGTGCGGTGATGCTATATTTCCCAGATAGTATGAAAGCCCACGCCACGTGTGGAGAGACAAACAGCTGTCATATTAGCGAGGGTGGTAGACTGTCCCAACAAGTTTCAGGCTTGTCTCGATTAGGGAACAGTAGGTTTGAACACATAAAATCAAAAATTATTTTATTTTATTATTCGGAAGTATATTTTGTAACAGTGGCATTCACCAAATATGGCAGTGCCAAAAAACGGTTTTTTCACCTGGGGAAGAAGAAACTTGGCGGACCATGACTTGCCAGTGGCGTAACAGGTGGGGGGGGGGGCAGGGGGCAGTTGCCTCCCTGACGACTTGGCCGGGAAAAAATTTGCCAAAAATCATGCTAAATCAGCCCGTTTTTGCCCTTGACGGGGAAAAATTGGCCCCTAAGAGGGAAAAATTTCACAAGACTGGGAAATTTGTTGCCCTCTCAGAGCGGGAAGGCCCGTTACGCCCACTGCCTGATGGAAAGCAACAGTCAACCTAAACAACTTGCAAAGTCGCCTGACATGAAGCCACGGAATGAAATTCATCTTAACAAACAATTTAAACAATCTAAACAACTTACAGGAAAAAATGTCGGCTTCAATTCAACATACACAATTCCAGCCAACCTCAGTATCAACAAAATGGCTCACAGCGACCGATAAGGTTCTGAACAAATGCATCACAAACCCCCGCCACAGAGCATTCACAACACACCACAAATGAACAAACCATTGGAAAACCCACAATACCAGCCCCCCACCAGTCCCCCCCAACTAGTCAGCAAAACCTACAAACCTCAGAAAGCCGAGAACGCGAATTTCTATTTTATATCTAGATGACTTGAAACATAGTAATCAATAAATTATGAGGATTTTGGGAAGTCGTTAGCTGCCACATATTAATTTCTTTTGGGTTTTAGATGGCTGATTTTTTTTTATGGAGGGTATCGTGTTGTATGGTTTATGGTAATTGAGTAAACCCACAACCAGACGGCCTTTGCCTCCTTTTGCAAATATTACGAAAACCTTGCGATTGCGTCAAGGTTTATGTATCAGATATGAAAATTTCAATGAGATTGCAAATAACTAAACATGTTTTAAAAAACAGTATTAAATGCGTATTATAAAATCCCGGTGGTTTGACAAAGAGTACTATTGAATTGAGGACCGTAGATAGAATTAAAATGCACTTCGATACGTTTGGCGCAACGTTAATCAATGTTGTAAAAACTAAAGTTCAACATGGCCAAGGGAGACGTTAAGGACGTGGTATAATATTAGTGCCCAAACTTGGCAAAAAGAGATTTATTCCTACCGGACGAAATTCACTGATCA
The DNA here is from genome assembly GCA_023653785.1 of Ophioderma brevispina. Lineage (NCBI taxonomy): Eukaryota > Metazoa > Echinodermata > Ophiuroidea > Amphilepidida > Ophiodermatidae > Ophioderma > Ophioderma brevispina. Next base: position 21,735 of record JAMKCH010015549.1, read on the forward strand.
CAACATTATATACTGTATGGTGATATATACGTACAAAGAGTCGGTGCACACTCCCAATCCCACTAAAAATCGTACCGATGGTCTAACGAAATGACACTAGTCGTTATTATGAGTTCATTCCATATGAAAAGGTTGATCGAAAAATGATGGTTTGTCAAATTTGTAACCAGTGTGGAGGTCAACCAGGGGTCATATAGATGTCATCTGAGCTTCATCTGAGTGTCAAATTTAAGGAAAACACTACATTCATGATTTGATTTTGAGTTTTGATTTATCGGCATATATAACATTTCAAGCAACAATATTGCACAATCAAGATATAAAAACCGAACAATACAAAATACAAGTGACAGAGAAAATATTACAATGAATTACACCAGCGATAAACCCCTTTAAGCTAAAGACTTATATTCCAAAGGGGTCCTTATTGAGAAATACACCAACAACAACAAAGAAATCAAAGGAATATTCAACAATAAAAACCGGACTTGAACGATAATTGATTCAGTGGGCGTAGTTTTCATGTTAACAAGAAATTTGATTGGATTAGGTCAAAGCTCGCCCATCCATTACTGGGTAATAGATGGGATAGTGCGTGCAGCAATCCCCGGTGTAGTCGAATATATGACTCGCGCAAAACGGCGCGTTTATACTGCGTCGTGCATTTCGCGTTGGCACGCAAATGCAATTTAAGCGCGTGACGATCACCGCGCATGACTTTGGTTCTTTGTTTTTCAAGGTGGTGGAATGGATGGAATTATTTAAAGAATAATAAAAAAGTATGATGTTAGAATATTTTTGACAAATAAATTTAGAGAATGAAGGTATGATTTTGGAGAACCGGTTACTATCTTTCGACGAAATGAAACCAAGGCAATAACATTATTTTAAGTGGGGTGGAAAGAACGAGGCCGAGGACCAGACCGAGTTCTTCCACGCAACAATAATGGTGTAGCCGGGGTCAATCCGATCGTAAAGAGAGTACCGGTTCCCAAAATAATACCTTTATTCTCATTCTTAAACATCTTAATCATCTAAGGTCATCTTCAACCCAATTTCGCGATGCTTTAACGGATTAAAGAAACAAGAAAGGACTGCCACCACACAGTGACACAAATCGAACAAAACTTGAACCAAACGATCATACCCAACGGGACCAGCAACGTAGGTAGGGCGCGCGCGAAAGTAGCAAAAACGCGGTATGAAGCGAGGCGCGTCAAACTAAAAATTAATTCAAAAACGCAGGCGTATTTGGGGTTCATTAAAAGAATAAACCGGGCACCAAACCAATGAAATTGCTTCCTTTTTCAAGATGTTAAGAATATGTCGATTAGAAAGCTAAATTACACATTTCTTAATAAGAATGAGAAAAAGATGAGATTTTTTTGTTTTGGCATCTTAGATGGTGTCATAATGGTGGGCATCCAATATTTTATCGTGGTGGATACCGGCGGCGCGGCATCCACCAATCAAAAAAAATATCGGATGCCCATCCATTATGATGACACCATCTAAGATGGCCCAAAACAAAAAATCTCATCTTTATTCTCTAACTAAAATCATTAATTTTGTGAATTTGGTATCATGTGAAATCGAAAATTTTTCTATCATGTGGAAGAATTTAAATGTCCATGGACCGCTGGTGTAGCATTCTTAATTCTTACATTTTTCGTAACCTCAACAGTATCCTATCATATCGCAACACATATTTTAAAATTGAACATCGGGACGTGTTAAATTCAGCATAAATATACCCAAACTGACAGGCCCTTCTCCTGTTTTCGCGACGCGTATCAGATCCTGGAGTTGATTTGACCCCGTTTAATGACATCAGTGTAACAAGTTGTAAACAAGCTCACACGTGGGCTAACCGCACTCACACTCCAGAATATCTCTCTCTTGTCGTTTCTTTTGGTCTGGAACTCTGAATAAACTATTTTGTTCGATTCTCCGTTGTCGGTACGGTCGCCGCTGGTGCCCCGTCGACATACGCGCATTATTATTGTAATTTGACGGCCAAATCAAGACAAATATGCATATGATCAACACTTAGACGCATCACGACTCAAGTCAACTGTGTACGGTATGCAAGAAAACTGGACCACGCGCACGTCCGTTCCACGATGACGATCATGACGCGTACCGCGTATCGCGTATTTGTTACTCGGACGTCACTTCTGGGTCACGCTTGCCAGCGCGATAATCACTTTCATTTTGGAATTTCCTTGAAGCTGTCCAAAAACATGGATTATTATGCCCAATTTTTATCAAAAATAATATACGGTTTCTCATTTACTGCTTCATGCCAGATTTTACATTGATACCAAACATACTATGAATGAAACATTTTTTGGTGGTATTATAAGTATGTTTTTAAAGCATGTCATGGACCTTTAAGGGGGGTTCGATTTAACATCAAATTTTAGGCGAACTTTGTGTGTTACTTTTTGTTCTCTTTTGGGCATATGAGTAATTCTTTACAATGTTATGCTCTTTGGGGAGTTGAAATGGTCACATTCCAGCTTGTAATCACGAAAATTTTCACAGACATACACAGCTCATTTTGATAGGTACTCTGTGTCAAAGGTATTGCCCTTTACATCGGAGAAAACCCCATTTTTCACGTCAGGGTTCAGATTAAGAGGGCTACCATTTAAATATAGCATCCCCTCTTGGCGGAGTAGGTGTCATTTTAAAAAGATCAACATTATCTATCCATTTGGTATCAATTTTAGGGGCTTATTGTTAATGGATTTTCAAGTTTGGGGCAAAAAGTCCATTTGGGGGTATTTTTTGCGCATTTTGGGGGAAAACAGAATTTTGAGATACGTTTTATCATTATGATACGAGGCTCTTGAGAGAGTAAAATGTTATTTAAAAAATCCCCCACATAGGTTGCATATATCACGAAAATTTCACAAGAATACACAGACCAGTTTAAGTTGCTGAGCTGAGTCAAAGGACATTGGTCTCTAAATCCAAGAAAACTCTGGTTTTTAGAACCAGAAAGTCAGATTCGGAGGCCCCCATATTAGTAAATATAATGCATTGTTCTTGTCGAATGGTGTCAATAAACGAAATATAATAATCTATCGATAATATCACTTTTGAAGATTGCAAGTGTAGTATGAAATTGCTTTTAATTTTGAGTTTAAAAAAACACTTTTCGCCCATTTGGTGACAGTAGAGGAAAAAAAAATGGGTGGTTATGAAGAAAAATACACACGCGATACCCAAGTTTAAGAGGTTTTACCAAATTTTGGTAAACATTTGTTATTTGGCAAAACAGGTTAGGAAAGGTTTTTGTTTATTGGGACACATTGGTTAATCACAATGTGCATGGTGATGCATGTTGTGGGCACATGGGCGCTCATAACATCCAAACCAAACATCTTTTAGCTCTAAGATTACAGCCGTAACGTAAAGAGAAAAATAGAAGCTTCTCAAGATATCAAAATTTTGACTACTTCCGGGTAAAATCGCGGATTCACAGGGGACAGACTGAGGCCTATTAGCGATTGGCTGACCCTATTTAATGAGTCAGTAGCTATAACAAACATGTCATAATCCCTGTACCGACAAAAATACCATTTAAACTTGGTAGTGCGCTAGACCATGGTGACATCTGGTGGTTGTA
>JAMKCH010015550.1:0-33300 GCA_023653785.1 Ophioderma brevispina
CAAAAAAAGCATAACAATCCTCAATGTTGGCTCACTATGCTTACAAAATCTATGTTTTGCCTTTTCAAGCCTATTTAGGGATTTTTTGGGGGCATCCACCCATGGCCCTCCTAGTTATGAGCTTGCTTCCAGCTCTTCAGAGGCTGTGCACATCAACATTTGCTTCTACACTGTAACGTAGTAGAGCGATGTTGCCTTTATTCATTTGCTGCGAACCACTGATTGACCAATGTGGTTTTTTAATAGAGTGCTTTGTTGTCTTGGAGCTGATTTTGTCATTCAACTAGGGTCTTAGGAACTTACTCTTATCCCAGAGGGTTGGAAACCAAATTTTGAAATGTAAAAAAAAATGCAAATGGTGCGCCCGCAGGCGGAGTGCCCATCTCTGTCATTGGCGTTTGGGCCAGACTCCCTCATATAATGTTGCTGTGGGGGGTTCGCCACTCCTCCCGCACAGCGAGTCTGTTTTGCATTCCCAGCATATGCTGGTACCCATTTATACTCCTGGGTGGAGAGAGGCAAGCGAGGTAAAGTGCCTTGCCCAAGTGCACAACACATTGGCGACAGCGGGGCTCGAACCCACAAACCTTATGCTTATGAGGCGAACGCTGATCCACTGCACCACATGTGCCCTCTGAAATGTAAACATGGGAACAAAAATGCTTTTTCTGGAAAATTTTGGATTCAGAGTGAAAAATAAAAGGTTTTAATGGAAAAGAGCTCTACATAACTGGATGACTGGGCTCAACTGGGCTATAAAGCACTGGAAGAGAATTAGAGATGTGCAGAAGAAGGGTCTTGAAGGCCGTACATAACCGTATATGTATTATGTCATTGGCCCTCAACCAAATGACATATTTCCCTCAAAACAAACATTCTAGCAGGATTATTACTAATGTCAGATTGATTTTCTCTAGAATGGTTTGCTTTGTAAAAGTGGCCAGAATATGTGATTACATTAGTAGGCATATAATGTTAAAGAACAACAACAAGAAACAAAATTCACATGTCAAATCAGTTATGAAGGATGATCGGTATAAAGAAAATTAAGATGCACTTCAAGTTATATAGTGGTGACTAGGTTGAAGATAATGCTGTGTACCTTTAAGAAGAGGCTTCTTGATAACAGGGTCATGGAAATTGACTCAGCCCTGATATGGGGCTTAATCACATGTAACCATACCTATATAGTTCACAGCAGTGAGTGTGCCCCACCCCAGGAAGCTCAACAACAACTTTTTTCTTGCTAACTTTTTTTTCTTCTTCTTAGAGTGGTTGTATTTTGGCTATAACGAGTTTTGCATTATTTTGCATCGGTATGAATTACCTATTAGATTATTTGTACAAATTTGATTGTAGATGTAAGAAATAAGTAATTACAGTACATGGTCCCATTTGCCACAGTGCTGTATTTTCTGTCTGTAAATGGACAAATTACAGCACAGTGGCCTGTTTTATCATGTGATGCAAGCATTTGATCATAACACCGAACCACAAGATTGGAATCAACTAAGATTTGGAAAATAAGCTTTTCACAAGATATCTAGTAAACCATGAATAAAACAGAAGATGCTAGGATCAGAAAATGCACCTTTAAGCTTTTACTCATCCTGAAAAGTGCAAGAATTCTTGAAGGCAAGGGCTTAACTCCTTGGCATCTATTTACGTAACCCTAGTAGGCCTGGAAAGGCTGCAAAACACTACTTTCAGGGGAGCGCAGCTGCTCTGAGTCGCCCTTTCTCTGCTGTAGCCCAGAGCCAGGCCAAACCTCCATAGCATGTTAGGAATAAATTATGGGGCGCTTTCCTAGAATGTATTAGATTTATCATTGACTCTAAGAATCAATTTTTTATCTATTTTATCCAAAATTGTCCTCGTGGAATAGGTTCTGCATAACCTAGTTTCAGCATGACCTAGTTTGAAGAGTTTGATCCCTATGTAGGGTGAAGAAATTGTTTCATGGTGATGCAAAAGAATCATTTCAATTTCCCCCTTTTTTAGGAGTACCAAGTTGGAATTGAGTTATTGAGTAGGGCCTACAATGCAGATGTCTTTGTATTTTATATGCAAACTATCAGCGTTTTTCTCTAGAAGAAGCTTGAGGATTTAATGTTCTTGTGGTCTTTCCCGTAACTACTCTCTGCACAGTTTAAGCCTACAAAATAGGTTTGTTCAGACAGCCTACTTTCGAAAGTAGCATTTACCAATGACAAGTTCATTTAATCCTCATTAGCACCTTTTAACAACAATACACATCCACACTTAATAACGATACCCTTCCAAAGTTACCAATGAGCGGCCTGCATCTGTCATTGGTAAATAGCGGAAGTAGCGTGCTGCTCGTGGTGACCCGACGGTTAGGTTGCGGGAAACCCCAGGAAAACTCATCCCGTCGTAAACAATGCCAAAATGGAATCCTCAAGCAGGAGTGTGTTTTTAAAAGTGATATTTTTTGCTTCTGTTTTTCGTTATTACTCATTGGCAGAGGATTTAGTGGTAACACTTCTAAGTTCTTACGCTAATGATCATTCAATCCATATAAGATCGGCGCTGTTTGGTAGAAGAAAATACGGGATAATTTTCAGTTGCAATTTTGCTGTCGCATGCATTCAATGACACGATGAGGTCATCCTTAACATCAACGTTGTGAGTAGCACTGTTCAGACGGCACTTAGCAACGACGATTGCTCCCAAGTAACTCGCTACTTATAAGATTTCTTAAAAGTAAATTATCATTGTTAACTCATTGTTAGCTTAACACTGTTGTTGTTCAGACGGTCACTACTCACAAGCTTACCAACGACGGTGCTTAACAACAACCTTACGAACGACTTAGCAACGATCGTCTGAACATGTCTAATATTTTGGTTATCTGACAAGATTAGGCCTAAAAATAACAAGAACCATTTTTGAGAAAGATATGGCAGGAGCATAAACATAAAGGAAACCTAGACTGATAACAAGTCAAGTGGCTGAAGGATGTAGCCGGGGGGGGGCCCAATATTGGTTTTGTCCATGAGTAAGCCTGTCAGTATCACTTGAGAATTCAGGTCATGAGGCTTGCAGGCCAAATTGCCGTTCAAGTATAGGATTTAAAGTTCAATATTCAGCGTGCAACAAGTAAATTTTACAAAATTGCCAGCAAAAAAAAAACATTCCAGGTGAGCATAAAATTATCTACAGTTTTCTTCCACTCTGCATAATATCCACGTGATAATGACTAAATGAGTTTAAAATTGAGAAAATGAAATATACTACAACAGTGGTGTTTATTTGTCATGGTGTAAAATTGCATGTCTTTCATGATAATAAATATTATAACAATATAATCTGGTATAGAGATGTAATGTAAAACGTGGTGAAATAGAGTATGTCATTAGACATGTCTAGTAGTAATTAGTGCATTCATGCCTCAGCAAAACACACAGAAAGATTTCTTAAAACTGGCCTTAAAATGTGCCTTATGTGTATGGTGACGCATCCATTTTGAGATACATCCTAGTTATCCTCGACCTAGGCATGTGATTTGGTTAAGGATATGTGACTTATTAGAATTGGCATCAGGAGATGTCTTGATTATGTTATTTATTATTGAAGACATGTCTAAAACCAAGGTTTGTTCAAGACAATTTTAGGTGTGTAATGCATTTAATTCATTTTTTTACTAATTTCAAAAGTTAATCCAATACCTCATGCTGATATATTTGAATGCTAAGCTCTTTAGAGGAGTTGAAAAACAATCCTGCAGGTTTAATGATCAGGGACTGAATTGTATGTTTATTAATCTTTCCCTGAAGATGGGCAGCGCACATTGGTGTTGAAAAAAAAAACCTGTGCTTGGCTGGATTCGAATCAGCGACTTTCGCATTACTAGCACAATGCTCTTGCCAACTAAGCTATCAAGCCAAGGTTGGTAGGAGCGATAAGTATTATCTATATTTTATCTCAGGGACCGACTTATTTATTTTCATTTTCAGCTTTTTATAGATTCAAAGTTGTATTTTTGCAAAATTGTTAATAAGCAGAGTGTTGAGGATACGCCCTGTGTTAAATGATATAAAATAGGGCCTGTAAGTGTATGGCTTCTACAAGGAGCATCCTGCTGTGTCATGTACTTCAAGCCTCAATATGGGATGACAAGGTGATTTTTCTGGAATAAATCTGAAGAGGCACTCCCACATTTGAGGGTAGGCTCATTCTTAATTATTGTAACTTATTTTTTAAAATTCTGTTACGACTGAAAGATTCCCTGGCTCTGAAAAGAACCTACTTTTGACAAATTTGCATACTTAATCCTAAAGGCCTCTTTATTCTTCCAAAGTTCTCATGATTTTTATTATATTTAAATTTATACTGTCCAATGAGACCTTGAATTGCCTATACTCCATTCGCGTTGATACGTTTGTCCCCCTAGGGTTTTGGACTTATTCCAATAAGTCGGAGAGGGGTCAACCTAGCTCTACCGGGAAAGTGAAGAATTCAAATGCACGTGTCATGTATGAAAATGCTCTATAGTGTATTTCAGGCCTTAACATTGCTCTCAATAACATGATTAACAGAAGTCCCTACGCCTCATTGAATTTTTCACCTCCGCAAGAATGGTACAGGGTCACATATCAGATGAATCGAGTATAACATTCACAATATTATTTGTTAATTGACAATCAACAAAATACAATCATTCATTCAATCTTCCAAATACCATATATTGGTTAATTTTAGTAGTAACTTAGCTTGGGAAAATTAAATAATTACATTTTTGTAGTCTAAGGTCTGAAGTCTGCTTATTTAATTTCTTCAACTTTCAAACTCCCACCTTCTCATTTTTTAATGAGCCATCTTCCTTTTCTTTACACACATATTGATCTAGCCAGAAAATGGATAAACATAAAGCTATTTATGCAATTTTGTTGGTCAGTGAACACAGTTTACTTTGCTTTAGTTGCAAACACAGATATTAACACAACAAAACCTTCCTCTGATGTGTGTGTGCGTGCATGCATGTGTGTGTAATGTGTGTGTGTGTGTGGTTGATTTAACAGAGGTAAATGTGGAGGGGGTGGGGGGTGTGGTGCTGTGTTTTTAATCTCACTGCATTTCGATATTACGGGGGCGGGGTGCACTTTATCAAAAAATGCGAACCGTCATATTAAGACATGTGAGCATCCTTACTTGTGAATGGTCAGCGCGGGGGTGCTAGTGGAGGGGCTGTGATGACCTAACGGTATGACGTTCCCTCCCCCGGGTACTCGTTATGATTTTCGGGCGAGTACCCGGGTACCCGAAACTCCTGAGTGCAAAATTCAGACCAAGTTTTTATAATAAAACAAATCTCCCTGACACTACATACCTTCAATATTCCATGTTTTTGAATGTTAACATAACAACACGATGAAAACAGACACCTGTTCTTGTAATTCATAAGAAGAACTCTTTTATTTACTACGATCGTGTACTGACTTTAGAATTTCAAACTTTCTTTCATCCTAACAACCATTCACAACGTAAAAAACCGATCGTGGAACACGCCGGTCAGCTGAACAAATCGGCTGAGATTGACGTAAACACAGCCCGTATACCGCTGTACCACTTAACGAGCCGACCTAAACAACCACGCGGTGAATGGAATTTTCCATCAAGGGAGTGTGGAGGCAATCAAGAAATAATGCATGTGCTGTAGCCAGGTAATGTGTATTGCAATTTGCAGTTTAATACAAAGCGGCAACACTTTCCATCAAGCGATAAATATCAACGTTTGCATCAAATCTGGGTATACATTAATGGATATATGTGTTCATTAGTTCCGGTTGTATATTTGTTTCGTGAGACAGTGAGTAGGTGAAAAGAAATGTAAAATTTTTGAACGTATATATTTTTAAAAGTGACGTTCGGGAAACCCGCCCGATAAATTCTGTCCCGGGTAAACTCAACGGGCGGGTAACCCGTGTTACTCCGGAATATGTCACAGCCCCCTAAACCCGAAAACGCCTTAGCTAATTAACCACATGCACCTGAACTGAAAGAAAAGGGAAAGTAGTTGAAATATAATGTATATGACATGCTGATCATAAAATCATGATTTTGCTTGTGTACTCTGGAAAAAAAATGACCAAATAGGTGAAGGACCCCTCAAGGGGCCCACAACTGTGAAATGGCGCCATGCCTGATTCAAACAACGTGGAAGGATTGTCAATACTTATGGACAGCAGACAAAATCATGGCATTAAAACCAAAGCGATTCTACTTTCTTATCTTTTTTTTGTGATAGTTGGAATGAAAACCATGCTCTGAATAGATAATCAGGAAATACGGGTCAGTTCGAATGCAAGTTCATTGATGACAAGTACAAGAAAGCAATTACATTTTGCTGTCAAATGTCAGAGGCTTGTCAAAAAGTCTACAGTGTGCAGGATTCTTATTTCCAATACCACACATCCCTACACAATTTTAAAAGATTGCAAGATAATCAGCAAAGAAAAAATCAAGTTGTTACAGATCCGTAGCAGCAAGTAATAGTTTTATCGTTTCAAAAAGGAAGAAATAATGGTGAGTGCATTGCCAATATGTAACATGACAGTCTTTATTCAACATGTTCAATATGCTAACGGTAACTTTAAGTCTTGTTTCAAGGCTACTCAATCCCCAGCACAGCTGACTGTGGTGAAGTATGACATCATACCCTCAATTACAACTTCTAACCAATAAGAAATGAGATTGAGCTGCTATTCTTTATCCAAGGCCTTCAAGATTGTTTAATTGAAAGGAATTGCATATTCTATATGCCTACTTGTGTTTTGCATATCTATTTGTATCTGTATTGTTTTAGTAAAGTTTAAAGATGTGTGTACAAATAATATACATATGTGTTAATAAAAAAATAGCAGCAAAGTGGTACATGATTTTTTAGAAACCATTCTTAAGATGCAACACATGCATTGCATTTTGGGGGATATGAGGAATGGATTTTATATTTTTCTGACCTGACAGTCAGCATGTCTTGGGACTTTTTTCAGGATCCTCAAGTGTTCCAAATTTTTAGCTAACTTGTTGCCCTTGGTACAGGGAAGGATCAGCGGTCATTTGGGTCATTTACACAAAGTGCTGCATCATTGATGCTCAGGCCTTTTTAATTTTATAATTCAGTGGGCGGGGTTTAAGCAAACACACTATATCATTGGTTGCTGCCGATCTAATATGAGGTGGTATTAGATAGTGTGTATGTGCAAGTGTGTATGTGTGTGCTTGCACAAGGTTACGCAGTGGATGCAGCTAGTACGGGTTGGTTCATTTTTTTTTTTACAGTGAGGGAATATTTTTGCCTTTTTAATTAATATTTTTTGAACAAGAACATATTTGTGGTGATCAAAACATCCAAAAATAAAACCAAAAAAAGGATGAGAATAAAAAAACAGGATTATTTGTTTTGCCTATCTAATGTTGTGTCATATTAGATGGGGACTCCAATATTTGTTTGTATTGGATGCCAGCTGAAAATATGGGGACTGCCATCAAATATGCCACCCTGATAATGCTTTGAGGTGTCAGATACGCGGATGAAATATCGGATCCTACGCAATGATACTGATAAAATTTGATGATGTGCGCCCAATATTATTGGTCTAGATATGAGTTTTAAAATATGGGCTCGACTGCGTCTCGCCCAAGATTTTTGCAATAAAGCTGACCCAATAAATTTGGGCTGAATCAATCAATTTTTATTACAATATAAGTAGGCAAAAAACAAATCCTATCTTTTATTATAAAAAATCTATGGTAGTTTAGGGGATGTAATATTTCAAAGGATGGTCAAGGGGACTCACCACTCAAAACATGAATAATATGCATTCCCTATTTACGATTCTGCATTGGTGTCATAGCAAATACACTGGCGCTATCATGCCATTTTTAATTATTTTGATGAAATACGACTTCAGGCATTTGAAACATTTCCAATCGTGTCAGTGCACTTTTGACTGTATTCAAACAGGAAAAAAAATATTTAATTTGAATATCGGGGAAAAAGTATACAATATGACAAAGAAGCTACTCATTAGTAAATAGATTACTGTGGAGACTATGGCTATAGCCAAACATGACATTAATCATGTTAATTTGAACTAAAATTAGACTAAGTACCTCTCACAACATGTAAATAGTAGTTGTTGGGGTGAACTATCACCATATCATCTTGAAATAAAGAGGAGACACTTTACTGTCACCAACCGTAAAAAGGAAGTTATCATTTGCTTAACATTTGCTACTTGTTGCCATTAATTTTTCTGACATAATTAGATAAATTAGCTGTGCCCTCAAATTCGTAGCCAAATCGTCCTTGCCAGGTAGCCTTTGGTCATTGACTGTTAGTGTTTGGGTATCTTGACTTGCACCATTAGACTTTCACAAGTAAAAAGAATATTTTTCAAGGTAGTATTTCTTGTATTGAAAGTTTGACTGTATGAATTGATTCTCTTTTTTTTTAACAATCTATTTTCGTGATAAGTACTGGGCCGTTTTGGATGCAAATTTCACAAGAAACTTCAGTTTGTAGGAAAAAATCACAGTGTATTAAATATTTTAAGTGCTAAACAGTAAAGGTTGACAACTAAATTCAAATTTGTCATCACAAGAAGATGGCCTCTGTTGCCCATATAGCTCTTAGGTCTACAATGGGAAAAAGAGAACTCTAACCAAAGTAAGATTTTTTTTATTCTTGAATAATATAAAAATCCTAGAAATATTTGAAAACCTTGATATTTAATTTGATCCATTTCAGTCTAATTTAGGGTTATTTTGCTTATTTTTGGCCCCCTCATCAGGTTGTACAGTGAACTTTGGCATAGAGTATGCACGACTTTAATATGATTGATGCATTTTGTTTTTGTTTTAATTTTTCTCGCGATTAAACACAAACAACACAGAGAGATTCACAGTTTCTGAACCTTTGCACCACAAAATTCAAGTTATTTCCTTTGCCTCAGGCAGTGGGTGCTAAATTGAATGCTCAAGGTTCAAGACAGCTTGCGCGTAAACGGATCACACGTCAAACCCTTAATATTATATTTTTTCAGGATAGCCGCATGGATGGTCATGGTGATCATGCGTAGTAGTAAACGTGTACAATTACCGGCTGATAAAAATGGAGGTAACTGCAGAATTCGGTGACTGGTGGTTGATTTTGATTATGGAGAAAATTAAGCCAGAATATTGGTGAATAATTAATCAAATGTATATTTGAGTTTGACGCCCATTTGAAGGTTGTGGTTAAAGTTACCAATTGGTATTAAAAAGCTTGGGATCAATACAGCAAAGTGGACAGTTTGAAAGGTGAAAAAATGGAGTAAGCAATCTGGAGATGTTTATTTATGATTGTTCAATAGTTGAGCACGTTTTCAAATAAGTGATTGCAGTAAACGGATTCTTGTAATCAGCATAGATGTAATTTTCTTTCAAGACAACATTACCTGTATGAGAACGCTAGGGTATGACCTTATGTAAAATGCTTATGGAGCCACTATGAAGGAATATTTTGATTAAACAAGGTATACATGGTTCCATTAAAGTGCTAGCTTCCCTTAATTGTATTGGCAGTCTTGGATTAGAGAGAGTCTATAAGATGTAGGCATGCGTCTCAGGAACGATTCTGTTGCTACCGACTACATCTTAATGTGTCCTGATCAGCTCAATTAATTAAGGGTATGTTAGGCCGAGGACAGGTCAAGTGACCCGTTCATGAATTCTTTTCGCTCACGTTTCATTTTTTCTCATTCTGCTCAAGAAGAGAATTAATACCATATGACAAGGAGTCGGTTAGAAACAATGGTGCATGAAGAGATGGGAGCAGTGCTTCCTTCTTCTTCCTTAAAGCAGCCACTGGCCACATTTTCACAAAACATGAAATTCTTCAAGTTTGGTCACAAATGATATAGTCTAGGCCATGGACGAATAAAGAACATTTTTACACAAAAACAAACATATTCAAAACAGATAAAGACATTAATTTAAAGGTTTACAGGCATCCAGGTAAATTAGGCGAACTTTAAGTTTTCCAATTTAATCAACAATGGTGTATATTACTGAATAGCATAGACTCAATTCGTTGCTATTTTAAACCAAAGGTCACAGAACGGTGAATGAAGCCTGATGTGATTTGAAGCAGGTGATTGATGATGTGATGATGAATGGAACAGGGTGAATGCCGTGGGACACATGCTTACGGCGTGCGTGACTTGTGTTTAATGCTATTTCAGTCATCTGATGAATTAATGTCGCTGGCGACATAATTATAAAATTGGTTGTTTACCCATAAGGACGCTGATTTGGTCTTAGTCTTTAGATGAGGGCTAATGTGTATTAAAGCTTAAAAAACCATGCAAAAAACTATAGATTCGAAAAATCTGAGGGCGCACTATTTGTCAATGTGCCAGTGATCTCTTTAAATCATCATGCTGCTTCAGGTTGAAGACATGCTGCGTAAAAGATTTCCAAGACACTTTGTCAGAACAAAAAATATTGTGGGCTTCTGACGTTGCCAAACTAATAAAGGATAGCATAAGGTTACAACATGGCAACATGTTGCAGTGTAAGAATACAGTGGCGTATGCAAGATTATAAAGTGTGGGTTGCATTTAACCTGAAACTAAAAGTGCAAAGGATGTTCAGAAGGTTTAGAGTGTATGCTGAAGGATAAATTCAAGTAATGAGGTTTTAAAAGAGCAGGGTGTGGTTGTAAAATAGCCACAAACACCAGACTGGGGCTCTGAAAGAAGCCGTTTGGTGATTGTAACAAGTGAAAATACAAATTGAAAGTTAATTAAATGGATGACTCAGAGATTTCCCAAGGAGGGCACCCTGAATTTTCAAAATAGTTTTTTGCTCTACATAATGCCTGTCCATCTACTAATCACTGTGGAAATAGCTAAGCTCAAATCCAAGTCCTTCATATAGAAAAATGCAACTTGGATCCAACAATTCCGGATCCAAAATTGTTGTTGATACAAAAAACAATTACAAGGTACTAGAAGAGTGAAGAGGTGATGTGAAATGGGAAGATGTTGCGGAAAATCAAAAAATGATGGCAACATTGGGCACAATTATTGACATAGATGTTTACCAGAACAGGTGGCCCTGGAAAGGCCGTTGGAATGAATGCTAAAAAAATAATAAGAGCAATCTTATTGGGATTTTTTTTTGTCCCTTCAAATTGTAACACAATCAGTATCTCTTTTAGAAATCAGGGTGGACCTCAAAAGCCCTGTATTTTGGTTAGCCTAATTAGAGTAGAGATCAGACTTACTGTGGTTTTGTCCATGGCTTTAAGAGACAGGTTTGGATCATTCTGCTGGGAGTCACATTGATCACTGACTTGGTTAACTCTTTTTCTTTCTCTATTGAGGGGTAGTTGTGTTCCAGTGTTGTCCAAAACTAAGAAATAACCTTGATACATTTTATGGAGAAGATAGTGGTAGTTTTGCCTATCCATATGAGGCTGTGGAAGATGACATTTTGGTTGAATTCAAGTCTTAAGTAATGGAAATCCTAATTCAAACAGACACAAGTTTTGATTGTGGAGCAGAGTGGAGGTAGGATATAGTAACTGGACAAACAAAGAGATCTTTGTTACCACTCGAGCTGATAATAGAAATAATAATGTACATTATTACTTCATATAAAGGATTTTTCTGCAATATCGGATTCGTGAGCTCCATTGTAATATGTTTTTTGTTGATTTGACTTGTAATTCAAATTAAGTGTCACACTATTGGCAAGGAACTCCAAAAATTCAAACAGTTGAACAGGGTGGTGCAGTTTTGTGAGGTATCTTTAGGAGCTCATTGACATAGTTCATGACATCAGATGCATATCATTTCAGTGCAGCTCTTAAGGCTGATGCATTAGTAAAGCACAATAGTTTCATTGCAAAAGACACCAATACTTGAAAAGTGTAACTGTTCTCATGAGAATTTTATTTTTGGTTCCTGCAAGAGTAGGGCTTATCTTGCTGGAGAGCTGTCTAGATGTCTGAAGGTCGGCTTTGTGAGGATCTTACATTAATTCAATGTAACAAAAAAAATTACAGGGTTGTTAGCCTGGGGATGAATTTTGGTGGTGTATAGTTTGGAACCCAATATCTGCATGATATTGAATAATACTTGAGCTAATTTGCATATGAACAAAACAGTATGGTGGGGGGGGGGGTGGCAACCCCCAACCCCTCATTCTTGGTTATACAGCACAAGAAGAAACTGCAGCATAAGGTAAAATCACTAAGTACTATCAACTGGAATGTGGTAGGCTACATGTTTAAACCATCACTACTTCCAAGTTCCCGAAGCTTTCACCTTTTGTCAAATTTTATCTAAGTTTGGACATTTTAACGCAATGGACCTGGTCTTGTCTATGATATATTGCGATAATGCAGGAGTACTTTATGGACATAATTGCATCCTGAATGGCTATTTTTTGCTATAAAAAAACTTTTGCTATATGCAATACTTAATGATGTCATTTTGATGACATGGACATGTTGGATTCATTTGAGGATCAATGGAAAGGACCATAGTTGCACCCCATCCATCACTTGGATCACCATGGAACCTTAGCTAGATACTAGTAGGTGTTTTGTTTTTGCATGAAAAAAGAATGTAAATATCAATTGACAATAACAGTAAATATTTAGCACTGGAAAGGTTTTGGTAGGGGAAAAAAATCAGTAGATAAGAGTTAATATTCAGCATGTTTGTTTGTGTTTTCCAATAATAACAAAGAACCTTAGTCAATTAAACTTAACTGCATAAGGGTGCACTCCGTTAGTGCATAAAGGGGGGTTCCTAGGTACACCCTAATAAACCCACTTCCCTAAAGGATTGTTAGTGAAATTCACCACATGTTAGCAGCTTTTAAAGACATCAAAACAATAAAGAAATAAAACGAAGAAAGTTGTTCAGTAAGATAAAATTAGGGGCAAACATTGTTTTAATTTCCCGTCAAAATGTGCGAAAAAGAACTCATTTGTTCTGCATTTTCACGGCATTGCTTCACCTACACTTGTGCTGATTGATGGCTTTAATTGGTGAAGGAATTGAAACTTAGTTACCACATAAAGCACAAAATAAATGTCCTGCCATTTATCTTTTTTAGGTTAAATTGTATAATTTATCTGAGGTTCTACAGTAAACCGCTAGGCCTATGATGTATATTAAATATTATGGGCTCCAATGGCCTCTATCCTTTGCCAAGATTTGGTAATTAATTATTTACTTTGTTTTATGTCACTAGGTGTATGCATTATGAAAATCAGAATCACAGTAACTCTAATAAGATTTTTCATTTTTGTCATGGGCACTTCCATTAGTGCATAAGGGGGGGCTCCTAGGGACCCAACCTAATAACGCTAAAAAACTGCGCGATGGATTTGAATTTTTTGCACCAATGCAAGCGCAAAAAAAGTTAGACAAAATACAAAAAAAATAAAACCAATATATGCAGCTTAAAAATCGACGGCCGAAAAATAAAGGTGGGTAACTAGGAAACACCCCTTATGCAGTTAAGTGGTCAATGATTTTGAAAACATGTGGCCACCATCTTAAACATTGGTAACATTTTGTTGAGTTTCATCAAACTGAAGTATATTCTACGACAAAAGTGAGGCAATGACACCCTGTCAGGATCGATAATGAAACAAATTATTTTTGTACCGTGGAGGGGAATCCAAAAACTAGACATAATATTTTAAAAGTGCAGTATAAAATGTGGCCAAGATCTACACATTTTGTAGACAGGAAATTTATATCGGCGCGCAATATCTACTTCCCCACAGCAGCTTCCAAACCGCCACTGGTTTCCCAGTGTGGTCATGATATTAATCTGTGAAAAATATTTGTGCCAAGATGTACACTGATAGATGTTTGTTGCACAGGGACTCCCAGAAACCCAGCATTCATTGCTGTTTTGGTCCAGTGATACATACGATAACAGATGCTATATGAATATTGATCAATTAAAGGGGGATGGTCCGATTAAGTAGATGAAGTTCTTTCATTCTTGATAGATATGGACTTACACCCAAAAACCCCATCTATAAATTTTCGTGGCAATATTTTAAGCCGTTTTGAGGAGGACTCTAAAACCGATTTTTGTAAGGCCCCATTAGCGTGCTGTGTAGAATTAATATTGGTTGACCAAAAATTGGGGCATATTTTCGCTATACACTCCAACTAAACATCCCTTTAGGCCTAAAGATTTGCAACATAGTAAAGAGAAAAATAGAAGCTTCTTCTGATACCAAAATTGGACCACTTCCGGTAAATTTGGGGTCCCGGTGGGGACCAGGCTATTAGCGATTGGGCATGGGCTTAACATATCCAAGCCGATGAGGACACATACTTCATTGAATGTTCATAATGAATTAAAGGTGCGTGCTGTTCCCAGAATCATCTTTGGGACCCTGATTTACCCGGACAAGTAGTATTATAGTTTGATACCAGATGAAAGGCTCTATTTTTCTTATTGTCGTCCTGAAATTTGAGACTTCAAACCTTGTAATTCCCAAGATATAGACAAAGAAAACTGCGATTGAATGGTGAACCATCCATAGGAGTAGTGGTATGAAAAAAAATAGTGCTTTGCAATAGCACTATTCTCCTTCCATCAAAACTGCATTTTGTTTCCCTGGTACTGATGGGGCGTATGGGCACAGTGCCAGGCTCTCTACCTCAAGTAGAGAACATAAAGGACATTCAATCGGAACAAGCCACCTTTAAAGGGTTCTGAAAAAAACTAATGCCCAATTTGTTGGATTCCCATCTCTTTGCATACTGAGGAATATTGTGTCAAAAATTTGGGGCACTGCCCAAACACACTTGAATTATTGAACTGTGCATACATTGTTAAATTGGATTCTGGTGATGACAAACAGGCAGAGGTAGGATAATTAAACTGTTCATTGTTTTTGGTAATTGCAGGAACATTGGCCTATCCTGTCAAAAAACTGTAAGATTCCTTTAAATTCTTCCTCAACTATGACCAATTTATCAATATTATTATTTTTTTTATTTTTGTTATTTTGTTGCATTTTGTGATTTTAAGCACCATTATTTTAGTTTGTGGTACCGTCCAAATTTGTCAAAAACCTTCTTTCCAATATTTGAATATCTAATGGTTTTGTTTTATTGTGGTTATGGGTAGCAAATACTTCATAGGAATATCATTAAGCCACTTTTTGTTTACTGTCTGTTTATGGACAGAGAATACAAATTTGTAAGGAAATTACAAAATATTATGTGAGAGTTGGCACACATGTTGATGGTATAATAATATTCAATTTTTGTTTGGGTTAAGTAGGAAGAAAAAAATGCCCCTTAAGATACAGTCACTGGCAGAATTTCTCAGGCAAGATTAGGGTATGCGTCGTGTGATGGTAATTTGTTACAACGGTGTACACCCTATCCTTGATTTATTTGCAAATATATTGAATGAGAATATTATGACACGGCAGCTTTTAGTTAAAGCATTGTACTGAGGTACTGAGATATCTTCAGAGTAATGTTGGTTCAAACTTGATTACTAACTTTTAACACCAAAATCCAGGACTTATGAAAACAGAGGTTGTTTATTTTCATACTTTTTATCTTTTTAAATGCTTTTGTTCTTTGCAAAGAAAACTAAAACTTAACCGTGAGTATAAAAAACAAGTACTGACCTTTAGGTAAAGTACTACCAGATTACCGATGTCAATCGTAAAAGTTTATATATTAGAATACGAATAAGTGTATGCGTCAACAGCTTTGAGGTCTGGGCCAATTCAACAATGCCGACTTGATCAGTGGCGCTATCAAACAAGTATGATAAACGTAATATTTGGAAAAGAAAAATGCTAGTGTACTTAGGAATGGAAACTAGTACAGTTATGGTGCAACCATTCATCCGAAAATGACGTTGCCAAACTACGCGCGTCGGCCCACCACATGATTTTAATATCTCTGAGGATATGAAGGCCTGATGGGTGCTCAAAACGTGCACTGTGGCACATTTGGTTTTGGTAAACATTGGGCAAAATGAAATGACAGTGGAAGGGTGGAATTATTGGCACTGTTTTAGGTAATAATTTGCCCTGATTCACCCTAGTAGAGAGATCATTTTCCTTTATATATTAGTCAGCTTCCTCCAAAATATTAATGGATGGATTTCAGACCTTCCTACTTTGGATTTTCTCTAGAATATTCCATGTAATAAATAGGAAATTCAAAGCGTTTAATGGTGTTCCTTTTCCTTTATTAATTTAAAACACATTGTATGCTTTCCAATGAAATGGCTCAAAATAGGTTTAAGCACCAGCTTTGGGTGACAATCAACAAAATATATGGACTTAGGTGTTTGATGTGATTCTTCCATTTTTTTTTCAACATAAAGATTTTCAGAAAGTTGAAAAGAAAGTGAGAAAGTGGCATGGTGTAGTTGGGTATACAAGTTTGCTCTGTAGCCGGGCCCCAGTTCAAATCACTGTAGGGTACTGTTAAAATGAATTCAGGGACTCAATCAGCTACCTTCATTTGTATAACACAGGTGTGTACCCCAGGCCGGAGGACCGAAGGGTGTGCGTTGGGGGGTTACCCCTGAGTACAATAGGCTTATTTGGGATTAATTTTTGCAAAACCTGGAGTCTCGTGCTGGCCGCTGCACCCGTGCTGGGTATGTTGGTGTAACAGCTATTGACAATAAGTAAAGAATAAGGACATTTGTATTGCAACTTTTCCAGTGGATTCAAAGATTTTTCTTATTTTTATTATTATGCTGCCATCACGTCAAGTATTATATGCACAATACAAGAGGTTTTATGACAAAAAAATATTTTTTTAAATAATAGGGGTTTGTTCAGTGAAAAATCCAGTTTCTCGGCGGAAAAAAAAGTTTTTCAAAAACTATGCTTTTCATCATCGATAACATTGGTTTTTTTCAATATGGAAAAACCAGGTTGATCAAATTAAAAAAACAGGTTATCAAATTTGATAAGCAGTTGTTGACGCATAAACTGGTTTATCAAAACAGACTTTTTCAAATGGTAAACCCATTTTTTTTTCAAATGAAAACCTTTGGTGTATCAAATTCAAAAAGCAAAGGTTTTGAAAAAACCAGTTCTCGATGTAAACTAGGTTTATCAAAAACCTAGCTTTCACATTGAAAAAAAAAAAACATGGGATGTTGCCTATATGGTTGTTGCCTAAGTAATATGAGACAATAGATATGTCATCACACAAGTGTTTACAGGCATGTGTATAAGGTTATGCAGTGCAAGCAGCTAGTGTAGGTTGGTTCATTTTTGTTGGAGGGTGAATATTTTTGTTTTTTTTTAACTAATTTAATTGATCTATGAAATTGATTGGAGTATTTTCAGTGATTAAAACATCCAAACTAAATAAGAATAAGAATAAAAGATATGATTTGTTGTTTTGCCTAATATCATGTCATATTGGACGAGAAGTCCAATACCACTGTGATTGTTTTTTAGGGCACCCTATATGATCCACTATGATTGTTTTTGTTTCTTAAATATTGGATGGGCAGACTGGCAGTTCAATATTCTTTTCATCATGGTGGATGGCATCCACTGCTGAAAATAACACCCTGTTTTTTGTTTCTGTTAAATCTTAATATAATTAACGTGTGTTTGTATGATCATTTGACATATTTATTTGACATATCATGAGTTATTGCACTTAATGTGTGGGATTGACAGGGTTAATTGTTGCATTGAAGTCTGAGATTATTTAGAGGCTTCTGTCATCTCCTATTGATCTTGCAATGTTGTTTGAGTACCCACTGGGAACATTTTAACATGTGACATGGTGACAACTGGGGATAGTAGGAGGGAAAAAAAGGGGGAAAAAGGTGGAAAGGGAATGGAGGGAGATGAGGAGAGGAAATGGGAGAGAGGAAGAACTGGGAAGAGTGAAGTTAGGGTGGAGAAAGACAAGAGGGTGAGGTAAGAGGGGAAGAGGAGGGAGAAAGAGGAATGGAAAGAGGAGAGATGGATGGAAAAGGGAGAGATGGATGGAACAAGTAAAGGGCAAGAGGAGGTTGAAGGGAGAATAGTGGAGAGATTTTCAATGTGACCAAAATAAGGTATCCATACCAAGTGTGTTTTTGTGTTCTCATCCACCTTTATATTTTGTCCAACATATCCAGCAGCATTAGTATTACAATCAGGATCACATTGTTAATCCCCTATTTGGAAGTTTTTTTTGCAGAAGTTATGTCCCCTTTGCAGGCTGGTTAAAGGGGGATGGACCTCAATTTCATGTATAGAAAGCTAGAATGATCACCCAAAACCCCAATCTGTAAAGTTCGCGACCTATATTTAATCCATTTTGATATGAGAGCTAAAAATGTGATTTGTAAGCCCAATAGAGTACTGAGTAAAAGTACTATTGGTTGACCGCAATGGGGCACATTTTGCTCCGACTCCAAACCAAATTCCTTTAAGCCCTAAAGATTCCGGTACATGAGAAAATAGTAGCTTCTCTTCGGATATCAAACTTTTGACCACTTCCAGTAAACTCTGGGTTCTAAGGGACGAGTATTTAATGATCAGGTCATGGCGCATAACAATACAATTTTAATTTAGTACCCTATGATACAAGTTTACCAAATGTATAATGGCCACTTTTTTGTAAAGCATGCTCCCTCTAACAAATTTTGTTAATTAAAAAATTCCTCCCCATATTTCCACATAACCACTGCCCCTTCCTCCGAACCACACGCCTATATCATGTAGATGCTCAGGACCATCTCTACCTTGAGCTTTACTAGTTTCACTTAAGCCCCATTCTGCCAAGCTTAGTTGAAAGCAGCCTCAGCTCAATTGTTAATGCAAAGGTGAATGGGGACTCAAATATGAAAAAAAGTTCCATAGACAGAAGCCACTTCTAATTTATCAGTGTCTGAGTCCGCCACTGTATATTAGCTGAGTAGGTTCAGATATCATGGAGTTCATCATCAATTTGCTCATATTTGCACACTTTGAGTTTTCCTGATGTCAAATTATAATCACGTGATTAAATTGTATTTGCTCTCCTTCTTTTCTTTTCCATATCTTTTTTTCCTCTTCCTTTCTTCGTTTCTTCTTTTTTATTTCTTTCTTGCTTTCTTTATTTTTTTTTTGCTTTTGTTTTTTTCTTGTTTACTCAACTTGCCTTTTCTTTTTCCCTTTTTCTGTCTTAACTGTTTTCTTTTCTTCTGCAAATAAGATTTCGTGGAGCTGCCTTGTTTCACAGATTTTGTCTGATTTTTGTAAATTAATTGGATCAGGCTTGCGTACAATGACATATATACAGCCTTCCTCCATGCTTGTTAACAGTAAAATGCCCTCTTGAAAAAATACGCCCAGTGAATTCTTTCAGTGAACCCATTATACGTAATAGGCACTATCAGTGATTTGCTAAATCCAGGATAAAAAAAAAATCATCAAAATCAGATTTTGTGCATGTCTGTAACCCAGTACACCCGGATCCGAAATACCCTGCAATGATAAGACCAGAAACAACCTAATAAAGGACAAAATCGAAATTTTATTCATTACTGCCTGACGGCACGTAGACAACACGTAATTAATTGGAGATTCGTATCTTGGAACACTGGGCTGTGTTTTTCTTTCCTTTTTCTGCAATTCTCAGTTTGGAAAACGTAACTTAAAGTCTGACTCAGATATTTCTGAATATATTTTTTAAATATTTATTAATAATAGTCACTAGAACGAATAGAGTCCCTAAATCCTTAATTCCTAAGTTAGGGATGAATCGGAATTTCGTTTTGATCAGTAAACCTTTATGTGTATATAACAGTGCCATAGGATACTTCGTATAACAAAATTTCCGGATCCGGAATGTTTAAACAAAGATGTGATTTTGCTAAGGAAGGACTTCGATTTAGCTTAGCTATTTCCACAGTTATTAGTGTATGGACAGCATATGTACATGCAAAAACACAATTTGTTTGAAAAATTAGCTGTGCCCTCAAATTCGTAGGCCAAATGCGTCCCACTTTGTCCTTTGCCAGGTAGCCTTTGGTCATTGACTGTTAGATGTTCGGACGTATCTTGACTTGCACCATTACGACTTTCACAAGTAAAATAATATTTTTCAAGGTAGTATTTTTTGTATTGAAAGTATTGACTGTATACAAAATTGATTCTCTTTTTTTTTAACATCTATTTTCGTGAATAAGAACTAGGGCCGTTTTTGGGGGTGCAAATTCACAAGAACTTCATTTTGTAGGAAAAAATCACAGTGTTTCAATATTAGTAAGTGCTAAACAGTGAAAGGTTGACAACTAAATCAAATTTGTCATCACAAGAAGATGGCCTCTGTTGCCCATATAGCTCTTAGGTCTACAATGGGAAAAAGAGACTCTAACCAAAGTAAGATTTTTTTATTCTTGAATAAATATAAACATCACTAGATATTATTGAAAACCTTGATATTTAATGTATCCATTTCAGTCTAATTGGTTATTTTGCTTATTTTTGGCCCCCTCATCAGGTTTGTACAGTGAACTTGGGCATAGAGTAATGCACTACTTTATATGATTGGATGCAATTTTGGTTTTTGTTTATTAATTTTTCGAGCGATTTAACCCAACAACACAAGAGACTTCCACAGTTCTGAACCTTTGGCAACCCAAAATTCAGTCTTTCTTTGCCTCAGGCATGGGTGCTAAATGGAATTCTCAAGGTTCAAGACAGCTTGCGCGTAAAACGGATCAAGACACGTCAAACCTTACTAGATATTTTTCAAGGGATAGCCTCATGGATGGTCATGGTGATCGATGCTATAGTAAACGGTACAGGTTACCGGCTGATAAAAATTGGAGTACTGCAGAATTCGGTGACTGGTGTTTGATTTTGACTTATGGAGAAAATTGAGCACAGAATTTTGGTGATAATAATTACTAAGAGCTCTATTTGCTGTTGCGCCTTGAAGTTGTGGTAAAGCTTACCACTGATATTCATTTGGGATCAATACAGCAGTGACACGTTTGAAAGTGTGAAAAAATGTGAGTAAAGGCAATCTGTGAGATTTTAATTTTATATTGTTCAATAGTTTTGGCACGTTTTCAAATAAGTGATTGCAATTTCAACCGGATTCTTGTAATCAGCATAGATTGGTAATTTTTCTTTTTCTTTTCTTCTTCAAACAACATTAACCTGTATGATAAACGCCTTAGGTATGACCTTATGTAAAATGCTTATGGAGCCACTATGAAGAATTTTGTATACACAAGGATATACCTGGTTCCATTAAAGTGCTAGCCTTCCCTTAATTGGTATGGCAGTCTTGATTGATAGAGCTCTAAGATTTAGGCTGCGTCTCAAGGAAGTATTCTTTGCTACCGTATCGACATCTTAATTTGTCCTGATCAGCTCAATTAATTAAGGGTATGGTTAGGCAGAGGACAAGGTCAAGTGACCAGTTCCTGAATATCTTTTCGCTAATCAACGT
The DNA here is from genome assembly GCA_023653785.1 of Ophioderma brevispina. NCBI lineage: Eukaryota > Metazoa > Echinodermata > Ophiuroidea > Amphilepidida > Ophiodermatidae > Ophioderma > Ophioderma brevispina. Next base: position 21,492 of record JAMKCH010015550.1, read on the forward strand.
TTCATTTTTCTTTTCTCCATTTCGTCTCAGAAGATAATTATTCATCAACCAATGACAATGGGTCGGTAGTAAACCAATTGTGCACTAGAAAGAGAGGTAGCATTGCTTCCTTCTTCTCCTTTAAAGCAGCACTGGCAACATTTTCACACAAAACATGAAATTTCTTCAATTTGTTCACAACAACTAATAGTCTAGGCCATTGGAAGATAGAGATACATTTTACACAAAAAATAACATATTCAGAAACAGATCCGACATTATAGGTTACCGGCATCCAGGTATTTGTAGGCTAACTTTAGTTTTCCATAACTTTTTATCAACACAATGTTTATATTACTGAATTAGCATGACTTCATATTCGTTGCTATTAAAACCAAGGTCACAGAACGGTGAAGCAGGAGTGCTGCCGTGGGAACACTGCTTACGCGTGGCGTTTCCTTGTGCTTTATGCTATTTCAGTCATCGGCTGAATTATGTCATTGCGACCATTATTGATAAAATTTTTCTGTTTTACCCATAAGGACGCTGCATTTGGTCATTGGGGGGGGTTTTTTCTAGTCTTTTCAGCTGAGGGCTAATGTGTATAAAATCTTACAACCATGCAAAATATAGATTCGAAAAATCTTGAGGGGCCTATTTTTCAAATGTGCGTGTCTCTTTTAAATCATCATGCTGCTTCAGGTTGAAGACATGCTGGTAAAGGATTTCCAAGACCTTTGCTCAGAAACAAATATGTGGCGTCTTTAACTCTTTGCAAACTATAAAGGATTAGCATAGTACAAATGGCATAGCCAGGTGCATGTAAGATAAAGTGGCGTATGCAAGATTCTAACGTAGATGGGTTGCATTTACCTTAATCTGAAAAGTGCAAAGGATGTTCCCAGAAGTTTTAGAGTTTATGCTGAAGGATAACTTCAAGTAATGAGGTTTAAAGACAGGTGTGGTTGTAAAAATATTACACCACAAACACAAGCCTGTGGCCTCTGAAAGAGCCGTTTTGTTGATGTAAAGTTGAAAATCACAAGAAAGTTAATTAAAGGCTGACTCAGAATTTCCCAAGGAGGGCACCCTGAATTTTCAAATCTGTTTTGTGCATCTACCTAATGCCTGTCCATATACTAATCACTGTGTGAAATGCTAAGCTCAATCAAAGTCTCATATAGAAAAATGCAACTTTGATCACAATTCCGGTGCTCCAACACAATTGTTTTGTTATAACAAAAATACATTACAAGTCCTAGAAGAGATGAAGCGGTGAAACGTGGGGGAAGAATGTTTGGAAAATAAAAATGATGGCCACAATTGGGCACAATTCATGACATAGATGTTTACCGAACATTGCCCTGGAAAGAGCATTTGATGAATGCTTACAAAATAATAGAGCATCTTATTGGGATTTTTTTCCTTCAATTGTAAAACACACATATCTCTCTTTTAGAAATCAGTGTGACCTCAAAGTCCCTTTTTTTTGGTAGCCCCTAATTTAGGAGTAGAGATCAGACTTGACTGGGTTTTGGTCCATTGAGCTTTAAGACGACAGGTTTCATTATGGCTCATTTCGCTGGGAGTCATCATTGAGGTCACGGACGTTTTGAGTTTACCAATTTTTTCCCCCCTTTCTCCTCTGAGGTGATGCTTTGTGTTCAATGTTGTCAAAAATTAATAAATCCTTGATCATTTTTATGGAGAAGTCTGTAGTTTTGCCTATCCAATATATGTTGTGGGAAGATGCATATTTGGTTGAATTCAAGTCTGTCATTGAATCTAAATCAACCAGACACATAGTTTTGATTTTGGCGCAGAGTTTGAGGTTAGGAGTATAGTACCTGTACAATAACAAAGATTCTTTGTACCACTCAGAAGGGCCTATTAAATATATGTACATATTTGATATATATAAACAGGATTTCCTTCCTGCAATACTGAGTATTCAATTTGAGACTCCATGTAATATGTCTTTTCTGTTGATTTAGACTTGTACTTCAAGTAGTGTCACCTATTGGCAAGGAGTATAGTACCTGTACATTTTCAAAGATCTCTTGTACCACTCAACCGATATAAATAATAATGTACAATATTCCGATATAACTATACAATACAAGGATTTCTAGCTTCTGCAATACTGATTCACTTTGAGCTCCCGAGTGGTAATAATTTCTTTTCTGTTGATTTAACTTGTACTTCAATTACGTGTCACACTATTGTCAAGGAAACCCCAAAATCAACCAGTGCACAGTGTGGTGCAGTGTTGTGGGGTAATTCTTAGTAGCTATGACATATTTTCATGACATAGATGATCATCATTTCCAGTGCAGCTCTTAATGCTGATGCATTATTAAAGCACAATAAGTTCATTTTCAAAAGACCAATACTGAAAAGTGTAATAGTTCGCATGAGAATTTGATTTTTTGGTTGGCCCCTGCAGAGTAGGCTTATCCTGCTGGAGACTGTCTAGTGCTGAAGTCTGTTAGTGATATACTTACATTAATCAATGTAACCAACAAATTTGACAGGGTTGTAGGCCTGGGATTGACTTCTGTGGTGTATAATTTGAACGGCAGATATCATGCATGCTTTGATAATAACTGGAGCTAATTTGCATATAACAAAACATAGTGTGGGGCAACCTCAATTCTTGTTATAAACCTCACAAGAGAAACTGCAGCATAATGTGCAAATCACTAGTACTATCAACTGGAATGTAGGTATACATTGTTTTATACATCCACTACTTCTACGTGTCCAATTCCAGAAAAGCTTTCACCTTTTTTTGTCAAATTTTGTCGCTAAGTTTGAACTTTTTTTATCGCATATGGACCTGGTCTGGTCTATGATCTATTGCGATAAACACAGGAGTATTTATGACATATTGCAATCCATATGCTATTTTTGTATCAAATTTTGCTAATATGCAAACTTAATTGATGTCATTTTGATGACATGGACATGGTGGGTATTCATTTGAGTATCAATGAAGGACACATAGGTTGCCACCACCATCCTCACTTTTTGGATCATCCGCACCTTAGCTATATCCTAGTAGGTGTTTGTTTTTTGCATGAAAAATAATGTAGAATATCAATTGACAATTACAGTAACTCATTTAGCACTGGAAACAGGTTTTGGTAGGGGAAAAAACATCAGTAGATACTAGTTAATATTCAGCATTTTTTGTTTGTGTTTTCCATAATAACAAAGAAACTAGAGTCATAATTCACACTTAAACTGCATAAGGGGTTTCCACTTCCGTTAGTGCATAAAACGTGGTTGCCTAGGGACCCCCCAAAAAAAAATAATATAACCGACTTTCCGAAAGGATTGTTTAGATGAATTCACCAATTTAGACGGCTTTAAAAGACATCAACAATAAAGAAATAAAAACTGAATAAAGAAATAAATAAAAAACCAATAAAAACAATAAAACATTAATTTTAATTTCGCGTCAAAATGTGCGAAAAAGACACTTCATTTGTTTTTCTGCATTTTCTACGGCATAGCTTCGCCTAGACTTGTGCTGATTGCTTTAATTGGTGAAGAATTAACTATATTTACACATAAAGCACAACATAAGCTCATGCCAGTTTATATTTTTTAGGGTTCTTGTATAATTACGCATAGGTTCCTAAAGTACACCGTACAATGAGGTCTATAAATATTATGGCTCCATGGCTACTATCCTTTGCCAAGATTTTTTTTTAATGAATGATTTACTTTGTTTATGTCACGAGGTGTATGCATTATGAAAATCAATCACATTAACTCTAATAAGATTTTTCATTTTTTGTCATGGCATTATTCGTGCATAGGGGGCTCCAGGGACCCAACCTAATTAACGCAAAAACACGCGCTGGATTTGACTTTTTTGCACCAATGCAAGCCAACTAAAGTTAGACAATACAAAAATATAAACCCAATATATTGCAGCGTTTAAAATCGCCGGCCGACAACACTAAAGTTTGGATACTATGGAACACCCCCCTTATGCAGTTAAGTGTTTATGATTTTTTGAAAAATTCGCCCAATCTTAACATTAGGTTAACATTTTGGTGGAGTTTCATCAATGGAAGTATATCGTCTACGACAACAGTAGGCAATGACACATGTCAGGATCGTAATGAAACAAATTATTTTTTACCGTGGAGGACATCAAAAACTAGACATATATTTAAAGTGCAGTATAAGAATGTGCCACGTAATCTTACACATTATGTAGACAGAAATTAATAGCGCTGCGCAAATATCTACTTCCCACAGCAGCTTCCAAACCAGCCACTGGTTTTCCCAGTGGGTCCCTGATATTCATCTGTGAAATAATTTGGTGCAAGATTTACACTGGATAGATGTTTTGTTGGCAGACAGGGACTCAGAACCCATCATTCATTTGCTGTTTTGGTCCAGTGATAATCAGATAACAGCTGCTATATGCATATTGATCAATTAAAAAGGGGGATGGTCCGATTTAAGTAGATTAAGTTTTTCATCTTGATAGATTAAACTTCACCCCAAAACCCCATCTATAAATTTTCGCGGCAATATTTAAATTCCGTTTTTGATGTGAGACCTAAAACCGATTTGGTTAAGCCCCAGAAGTGCTGTGTTAGTTAAGAATTATCTGGTTGACCAAAATTGGGCAATATTTTCGCATCATAACTTCCAAACTAAACTCCTTTAGCCATAAGATTTCACTAGTAAATGAGAAAAATAGAGCTGTTTCTTCTGCCTACCAAAATTGGACCACTTCCTGTAAAATTTGGGGTCCCTGGGTACGAAGCTATTAGCGATGGGCATGGGCCTTTAACTTCCAGCAGATGAGGACACATACTCATGGATGTGTTCATATGATTTAAGGTGCTTGTTCCGATATCTTTGGGACCCCTGATTTACCTGAAGTAGTATATATTTTGGATAGCAAAAAAAAAAAAGAAAAAAAACCCGCAACAAAAGCCAAAAAACCATGATGAAGGCTATATTTTCTTATTCGTCCTGACTTTTGAGCCTTCAATCCTTTCATTATTCCAAAGATATAGCAAAAACTGCCGATTGGAATGGTAACCATCAATAGTAGTATGGTATTGATGTTGCTTGCAATAATGCCTATTGCTCCTCCCCATCAAAACTGCATGTTTGTTTCCCATGGGTACTTGATGGGGCGTATGTGCAAGTGCCCGGCTCTCATATCAAGTAGAGAATTAATAGACAATCAATCGGTACACGCACCTTTAAAGGTTTCTTAAAAAAATTGCCCAATTGTTTGATTTTCCCATCTCTGCATACTGAGGAAATATTTGTCAAAAATTTGGTGTGGGCAATCCAAATCACATTGAAATTTTGAAATTGGCCTACATTTGTTAAATTGACTTCTTTGTTGAGGCCCACGGCAGAGGTTAGGAAATTAAACAGGTCTTGTTTTTGGTACTTGCAGGAAAATTGGCATATCCTATCAAACTGTTAAGATTCCTTTAAATTCTTCCTCAACTATGACCAATTTATCACTCTCTATTCAAGAGTATCTACCTTAAGTTCATTTTGGTGATTTTAGCACATTTTTTAGTTTGTGGTACAGTCCAAATTTGTCAAAAACCTTCTTTCACTTATTGAATATTTGTACATGATTTTGTTGTTGTTATGACAAAATCACTTTCATGGAATATCATTAAGAGTCCCACTGTTTTGGATTTACTCGTCTTTTTTATGGCCAGAGAATACAACTTTTTTACCAGGAAATCAAATATATGTGGATTTGGCACACATGTTGATGGTATAAAAATCTCATTTTGTTGGGATTAAGTAGGAGAAAAAAAAATGCCCCTTAATATACAGTCACGGCAAATTTCTCAGGCAAGATTAGGGTATGCGTAGTGTGATGGGAATTTGTTTAAAAAGGTGTACACCTCTACTTGATTTAATTTGCATAATATTTTCTTTGCGAAATTATGACAGAATCTTTAGTTAAAGTCTTGTACTGATGTACTGAGATATCTTCAGAGTAATTGTTGGTTCAAACTTGCAATTACTACCTTTTAACACAAAAATCCAGCTTATGAAAACAGAGGTTGTTTTATTTTCATACTTTTTTAGATTTTTAAATGTTGTTGTTTCTTTTCAACGAAACTAAAACCTTAACCGTGAGTTAAACAGTACCTGACTTTAGAGGTACAAGTACACGATTAAGAATGTTCACTAGTAACGTTATCTATTGAATACATAAGTGTAATGCGTCAACAGCTTTGAGGTCTGGCAATCAACATATGCCTGCCTTTATCGTTTAGCATCAAACAGTGTGAAAACGTAATATTTGGAAAAATAATGCATTGTACTAGGAATGAACTCACGTAATTATGGTGTCCACCTATCATCCGAAATGACGTTCAAAACTACGCGCGTCGCGCACGCACATGATTTTAATATCTCTTGATGGATGTGACAGGCCCTGATGGGTGCTCAACGTGCACTGTGTCCACATTTGTTTTTGTCACATGTGGCATAAATGACAGTGGGGGTGGAATTAATTGGCACGTTTTAGGTATAATTTTGCCCTGATTCACTAGTAGAGAGCTCTTTCCTTTATATATTAGTCCAAGTTCCTCGCAATTATTGGATGGATTTCAGACCTCCTATTTTGGATCTCTCTAGACTATTCCATGTAATAAATAGGAAATTCAAAGGGTTTAATATGGTGTTCCTTTCTCCTTATTACTTTAATTAACACATTGTATGTTTTTCCATATGGCTCAATATGTTTAAAACGCACCAGCCATTTGGCTGACATAACAATAATCGCCTTAGGTGTTTGATGTGATTCTTCCCATTTTTTTCCACATAAGATTTGCAGAAATTGCAAAGAAGTGAGAAGTGGCATGGTGTAGTGGTTACAAGTTTGCCCTGTAGCCAAGGGTCCACCCAGTTCAAATCACTGTAGGGTTTACTTTGTTAAATTGAATTCAGGACTCATCATGTCTTTCAGTTGTATAACCAAGGTTTGTACCCAGGCGGCGGACCGCAGGGTGTGGTTGGGGTGGTACCCCTGAGTACAAATAGGCTTATTTTGTATTAATTTTTTGCCAAACCCTGGATTGCTCGTGCTGCCCTTCTGCACCCGTGCTGGTATGTTTGGTGTCCACTCATTGACAATAATTATAATAATACTGGACAGTTGTAATTGCCAAACTTTTCAGTGGCTTCAAAGATTTTTTCTTATTTTATTTATTATGCTAGCATCTACGTCAGTATTATATGCACAATACACGAGGTTTTATGCAAAAAAATAATTTTTTTTTAAATATAAGGGTTTTTTTCAGTGAAAAAATCCAAGTTTCTCGCTGGAAAAAAAAGTTTTTCAAAACTATGCTTTTCAAATCGAATAAACCTGGTTTTTTTTTTTCAAATTGAAAAACCAGTTTATTTCAAATTAAAAACAGTTTATCAAATTTTGGGATAACCAGGTTTTGACCGATAAACTAGTTTTAGAAAACCGAAGCTTTTCAAATCGGTAACCCATTTTTTTTTTCAGTGAAAATTTGATGTATCAATTCAAAAAGTCAAAGTTTTTTGAAAAACCAAGTGTTCTTCGACTATAACGAGGTTTATCAAAAACTTAGCTTTTCAAATTGAAAAAAAAAAACATTGATGTTGCCTATCATGGTTGTTGCCCTAAGTACATATGAACACTAGATTCTGTCATCACACAATGTTTACAGCATGTGTATACGGTTTATTCTGCAAGGCAGCTAGTGTAAGGTTGGTTACATTTTTGTTGGAGGATGAATCGTTTTTGGTTTCTTTTCCAATTTCATTGATCTATGAATTGATTTGGAGGTAGTTTCAGTGATTTTAAAACATCCAACTAAATGAAGAATAAAATAAAGATATGTTTGTGTTTTGCCTTACCCATGTCATATTGGACGAGAAGTCCAATACCACTGTGATTGTTTTTTAGGGCACCCTATATAATCCACACTATTATTGTTTTTGTTTTTCTTAAATATGGATGGGCACTGTGCAGTTCAATATTCTTTCAATCATGGTGGATGGCATCCACTGCTGAAAATAACATCCATGTTTTTTGTTTTGTTAATCTTAAGTAATAATTAAAAAAAAAACCAAGTGTGTTGTATGTAAGTTTGACTCTTTATAGATTGACATAATCATGATGTTATTGCACTTTTAATGTGTGTGATTGGACCATGGTTATCTTTGGCATTTGAGTCTGAGATTATTTAGGCTTATTCAACTCCTATTAGAATTGCAATGTTGTTGATTACCACTGGAACATTTTAAACATGGTTAACATGGTACAACTGGGGGAGTGAGAGGGAAAGAAAGGGAAGGTGGAAAGGAATGAGGGAGAGGAGAGAGAGAAATGGGAGAAGATGAGAGATTAGAAATGAGGAGAGGGAAGATAAAGGGTGACGAAAGAAAAGGAGGGAGAAGGGAGAGGAGTAGAGAGAGGGAGAAAGAGGAAGGGAAAGAGGGAGAGATGGCTGGAAAGAGGAAGAGACGGATGGACAAGTAAAAGGCAGAGGAGGGTGAAGGGAGAATAAGTGATAGATTTCAGATGTGAACAAAGAGGTATCCACAGACAGTGTGGTTTTGTTCTCATCACCTTTATATTTTGTCCAACATAATCCAGCAGCCATTAGTGTTTAACATCAGGATAACATTGTTAATCTCCTCTTTGGAGTTTTGTTTCAGAGTGATTTCCCCTTTGCAAGGCGGTTAAGGGGGATGACCCGAATTAAGGTATAGAAATTTTTTCATCTTGATAGAATGACACCCTAAACCCCTCTGTAAAGTTTCCCTATATGTTGAATCATTTTGATATGAGAGCTACATGGTGATTTTGTAAGCCCAATAGAGGACTCTGTAAAAATTAATATTGGTTGACGCGAAATGGGGCACATTTTTGGCATACTTCCAAACCAAATTCCTTTAGTCCCCTAATTCCACCGGGTAAATGAGAAAAATAGTAGCTTTCTTTTCTTCGGATATAAAAACTTTTGACCACTTCCCAGTAAATTGGGGTTCTAGGGACGAAGCATTGATGATTGGGTCATGGCCCTTAACATACAATTTGTAATTTAGTCACACTATGATACAAGTTTCACCAAATGTAATCATTGCCACTTTTTTGTTAAATCATATGCCTACCCGCTACAATTTTTGTTTAATTAAAAATGTCTCCAATATTTCCATATACCACTAGCCCCTTCCGCCGAACCACACTCTATATCATGGATATCCCCCCTCAGGGACCAAGGTCCTACCCTGGAGTCCTTTACTAGCTTCCACTAACATCATGTCCTGCCAAGCTGGTTGAAATCATCCTCAGCTCAGAATTGTTAATGCCAAGGTCAATTTACTCAAACAACAAAAAAGTTCCAAAATAGACACAAAGCCACAATTTTATCATTGGCTGGGTCCCTCACTGTATTTAGCTGATATGTGGAGATATCAAGAGTTCAGTCATCAATGTGCTATTTTGCACATCTTATGAGTTTCCTGTCTCAATTATAATCACAGTGATAAATTGTAGTGGGCTCTGGTTCTTTCTTTCCTTATCTTTTTCCTCTTCGCGTTCTTCTTCTGTATTTATTTTTTTCTTTGCTTCTTATTTTTTTTTTTTGCTTTTGTTCGTTTTCTTTGCTCACTAACCCTTTCCTTCTTTGTTCCCTTTTTCTGTCTTACTGTTTCTTTCTCTGAATAAGATTTCCGTGGAGTCTGCCATCGTTTCATTTTGTCTGATTGTTGTGTAAATTATTGATCAGGCTTGCCGTACAAATGACAATATACCGCCTGCAATCCTGCTTGTTAACATAAAATGCCCTCTTGAAAATATACGCCAAGTGGATTCTTGTCCGTGAACCCATTATACTAAAGAGGCAACGGCACATTTGAAAAATAGTGCGCCCTCCGGATTGTTTCAAAATCATATTTTTTTGCATGTGTGCTTTTATATACAAACGCAAGCCCTCACCCGAAATGGATTAAGACCAAATCGCCTTCCTTATGGGTAAACAGATGATTTATAATTTCGCGTCGCCGGCGACGTTAATTCAGCCTACACACGACGAAATGGCGTTTAACCCAATCCATGCACGCCCGTATGAATTGTCCCCGCTAATGCACACTGTTTGATCGGTCTATAACCTTTGGGTTTAATATCAGTGAGTACGATCACAAATATTCATGTAATAATACACAATTTTTGATTAAGCTATGAAAACTTTAAAGTTTGCCTACAATTATCCTGATTTCTTATATCCTCATGTCAATGTCCTATCTGGTTTTGGGGTATGTTTTAATTTTTAGGTGTAAAATTATCTCTGTTCTTCCAAGGCCTAGACTATCATTTGAGAGCAAATGGAAGAAATTTTCATATTTGTGAAATGTGCCGTGCAGCTTTACGGTGAAGTAAAAGAAACAAACATGTTTGCGTCCGCCACGCCCGCATACTTTTGTTGAGGCCCTCCATCAATTATTTTATTTTCAAAAAAAATGAAAAAATATCAATAAAAAACAAACAATCCATCAGAAATAGTACTTGCAAGACCGTAGCTTTCTCATCCACCTGCATAGACTCTCTCTCCCTGTAGCATTTAGTATCATATAAATTGCCTTTGTGAAATTCTAGTTCTACCATCTAGATCCCCCTCTACAACTAAAACCTTTCTGACACGTACATATGTACGAAAGATAGATTTAGCTCTGCAATTGTGCTGGTGCCCATTTCATTTATTTTGTATCCTCACCTACCCCCAATAGCGAAGCTCTAAGAGGGCAATGGGCCCCATGTGTGCTCTGCCAGTGCCTTCGTGGATTTTAGATGGTTAGTTTCATAACCAGCTACGTTTACACTAAGTAATCGTGCCACACATCAATGCATAATACATAGTACGTTGACGATGTTAATAATGCGACTGGCCGAGAGGTTAACACGAGATTGAGTCCGTAAGTACTGTGAAAATTTGTTTCCATGGCAAATACAATTGATCAGCTGTTTTCTGTCAAATTTAAAGGCCGATTGCAGTGAAGACTTGCATATATCTATTTGTTGGTGAAATTTTCACCATGGTTTTTGTGTGCGTCTGCACATTTACTAAGCATCAATCATGGTCAAGGTCCATATGTACCCCTTCAAAAATACTTTTTTAAAACAATGAGCGTCATTCTTCATTTATTCTGTTGACGACGATTATGATTTTTTATAGAATTTTCATGCATAAACTCCCTTGTCCAATTGAAGATAGTGCTTCAGTTTGATACGTTTAATAGGTGCCAAATCAGAAAATCAACAAAATTTCAAAATCATATTTTTTGCATGTCTTACAGGTATACTACCCTAAACATACCCTGCCCGTGCTAAGAACTGAAAGCAACCTAATAAAGACAAAATGGATATTTCAATCATTACTGTCCGTACGGCAACTTACTACAACACGTAAATGACTGGAGATTCATATCTTGAACAACACTGCTCTTTCTTCCTTCTTCCTTTTTGGCAATTTGTCATTTTGAAAACAACTTTGCGAATTTGACTATTCTTCACTTTTAGACTAATCCTGCAAATTCCAATATTGACTCTCTTGGATGATCACTGATAGTGCGTTAAGTTATGGTTTAAAATTAGAGCAGATTTTAAGTGATGGATAAAACATGGTTAAACTGGTTTTTTTTAACACCTGCTTACACCACTGGAAAAAGAATTTGATGTGCAAGATTCTGCAGAAAACTTATCATTACACTTACAACATTGCATTTCAATGTAAGGAAAGAAATCCACACAGCGATTCAGAGTTTTGATTTGTTTTGT
>JAMKCH010015551.1:0-25000 GCA_023653785.1 Ophioderma brevispina
TTGCAAAGGTCCTCACAAACAAACATCAAGAAGAACTAAATCACAATGTTCTTATAACGTTTCATCATCCTTTCTTTAATTAGGCCATGGCATTATTTTATAAGTGCATCTTATTTGTCGGTGATGATGGTGTACTAAATTTCAGTTGGTAATAAATTTGTCCTGTAATAGTACTCACTTTAAAAAAAAGACTCTCTCTCAACGTCCCGACTGTAGTGGGATAGAAATTAACCTTTAATTACATTCATCTAGCTGGTGTAGTGGAGAAGTGTTGACTTTCACGCCAGGTGTCTCTACGGTTCAATCCCCAATATAGGTAAGTGTGAGATTTTGTTTGTCAAATGAACTGTGCATTGCTTACTGTAGATATACCTTCCATATACACTACGATAGACCATAAATTACTTTTCTTTCAAAATTATTAGCGTTTAATTATGCATCAGGGCAAATGTTTTTAACATAACATTTTATGAACGATATGAGAACGTTTTCAAAAAGTTACATCTAACGTCTTAACAACGTCAAATGACCCAAGCTAAATTTTAAACGTCCCACGTTGCCACAACCTTATTGCTAGCTGGGATTGCGTTGTCTTTGAACAAGCCAGGAACATGCCCGTCTTGAAACTTGATGGCCTTGGATGTAACAATTACGAATACAAAATTTACATAATGTAGAATGATGGTGTCTCTGCATAGATTTAATACCACCATCTTTTATTATTTACATGTACTCCTTAAAGGGACATGATATATTCAGACATATTGAAATGGCCCCTTATTGACATCACTTTCAAAATTTGAAACAATTTGGATGTTTACATTGTGTAAAAACAAGAGTTTTCGTGGTATTTTGTGGCAATTCCTCCTATGGAACATAAGGTGTTGACATCCCTGCCATTTTACACTATATCTGATTTGTTTGTGATACACAATCAAAGCATTTTAGACCGGAATTCAGTCATTGTACTTCTGTGGTTCGTAAGATTTGATCTGGCAAGTGAAATGTGGATTATTGAATCCGGGATTACACATACAATAGAAATGATCTGTGAGCTGATGACTGCACGCTTTTCAATTTTGATAATGCTGGCAGTAATGTCCGCATCCTTGCTGAGAAGTGAAGCTTACAAGGAAATATTATTAGTTACTTCTTTACGGACAAAAATACACAATTTTAATCAAAATTAGAGAAGGTAGAGGTGTCGGGAAAAATCGTGAAAGAAAAGTTTATTCAGAAATTACCCAACAGGATTTGTAAAATTTCAAACATATGTGATGTGAAGTTTACCTACAAACTATGGAAATTTGGCCCTTTTTCCTCTCAAAGTTGCCAATAAATTCGGTAATAAAATAGACTTATTTATCACTGGATCTCTATATGGATTTGCTACGCAACAGTAACTGTAGATTAGAAAATGAAAGCAAAAAAATGGCGGACATCTTGGTCTACACTACACTAGCATTCCAGAGATAGTCCTTGGGCCATATAGGTTGGTCGGTCCATCAGGAGTGGAAAAGCGAGTGTGGTATCAACTTACTCAGAAACATCATAATAACTTAATTTGCCATGAAGACATTCCAAAGGTAGTAGCGTAAGCCTGCTAATTTGCATATAAACACAAATGGCTGCCATTGAAATTGCCATAACTGTGTTAGCCATATGGTGTCTTTTAGAAGGACATCTTTTAGTAGATAAACTGATAAAATGAGGTGTTTGAAAATGGACAAACCACAGAACTAAATCCATACATTTTAAATAAAACCCAATCTGCATAAATCCAAAATGGCCGCCCATTTTCATAAATTGAAGGCCTGAGTTTGACTTTTACACAGTCAATGTTAAGGATCACATGGATGTACAAGCACTTTTAAAGTTAAATTGTAAATTACCACTCTTGACTAATATAACTATAACATGTCTTATAAAGATCGAAGGTTGACAACTATAAGCATGCCTAATTTGCATAAAAAAAATGCCGCTTGTGAAAAATTTCGTCATAAATTATTTCCGGCCATATCCTGTCTTGTAGATGAAGAAATTCTTTTAGTGAACAATATGGATAACCAAAAGGTGATATGGACAACCCACAGAACGCAACAATCCATGCATTTTTAATTAAACTCATTTGTTCAGGGAAATCCAAAATGGCCGCCATTTTCGTAAATTTTGGAGCACAATTTGACTTTAACAGTCATGGTCAAGGTATCACATGGAGAATCTTATACTGAAAAAAAAAAAGGGGGGAATCTATGAGGAAAAGTTCCAGAAAGAAGCGCCCCAATTTTTTTCGAAACACGGTTTTTGGATATATTTGGAATTGCTTCCAATGTATTATTTTTTTTTTTTTTTTTTTTTTTTTTTTTTTTTTTTTTTTTTTTTTTTTTTTTTTTTTTTTTTGATACACCTTTAGTAAATAAGCCAAATACGCCGTCTTTATGTAATAATATGATGATTTAGACTTTCTGGCGTGCACGAACCGAAGTCAAAGCACGGTGTTCTATGGGGGAAAGTACATCGTCAGGCAATTTCAAAACAAGGTTTGCTGTTTCTTTTGTACTTGTTTGTCCATAAAACCTTCGGACCGTCTTGGTAGTTGGTCTCAATCGACCTGTGCAATTTTAGAGAAAATTCGTATCCTAAAAAAATCTCCTCCGTCACTTTAAGTGTAACAATTAAACATACATGGTCATGGTTTATGTATTAATGCGGTATATTAGTCTTGTTACTAGATAAGAGATTGATAGCGGATTATTGCTAATGACTGGCACCAACAATGGAATTCATGGGCAAAATGTGACCTAAAATATTGAAATAACTACTGAACACACTATAATAGCTGCAAGAATGGATCATTGAGATATTATGTATCAAAAATAAGTGGTTTAAAAACTATATAAAGTGATGTGGTCAGTAGGCGTCGTTATTGTTATCCAGATCAGGAAGCAATTTCCCATAAACCCAAGGAAAGGGCCCACTCTATGATTCTTTTGTTGGGTGGTTTAAAAGGTCGTTAGGGATTAGACATATGAATTTCAATAGATTAACACTTTAAAAAATGCCCAGATTTAAAACTGGCCACCATTAAAAGCAACCTAAGTGCTGGAATGTTGGGTAACAATGGCGGTTATTTAGGATATATGCAAATCAGGTTTATTAAAATAGATGGCCATGAATTATTTTGATTGGTTTTTAATCAAACACTCATTTGAGCAGTTTTGAGTTAAAATATTTCTTCAACGGTTGGATATAGCGAAAATAGTTATGGACGCAATTCAATGGCGGCAATTGTTTAATTCAAATTTACTTGATTAAGTTGTCACCTTGGAAAGTCTTGCATACATACATGTTTGTAGTTATATTTGTGCACTAGGCAGTAGTGTAAAGGTTCATACATATGATCACCTTTTTTTGAATGTTGAATCGGATATCATTCTCAAATTATAAGAAAAAGTGCGGCCATTTGGAGGGATGCAAATTAGGTTTAATTAAGAAAGGTGTACTGGTATATTTGACTTCTGGTGGTGTCCATTATCAAACATCTCATGTTAATTTTTTTTTACCAAAATTATCTTCTACAAGACAGGTATGGCATGAAACCAGTTATGAGCAACTTGAATGGCGGCCCATTTGGTTTATGCAACTAGCAGGTCTTACTCTACTTATTTGGAATGTCTATCATGCAGAAATTATATAAGTTGAAGTGTCTTAAACAAGTGGTAGTACTCTCGTTTTGCCACTCCATACTATGGTCCCATATGCCAAATATCACTCGTGGCCCAACACTAAGACAACTGTTACAGAAGTTGTTATCGAGGGTGATCGTTAGGGACATGCCAACCCATGCGCGCACAACTTCAAATACATTGAGCTCACTGAAATTGGCTCATTGTTTACTCTGTTTCTGGTCGCTTATCCACAATTTCAATGGAACACATTTGTGTAAAATGACCGACTTCTTAACCACCTGCTTGAGCTATTTTGATTACCAAAATGGCCGTCAGCGGTTGCAAAAATACAAGAGCCCAGGTTTTTCCAATCCAATTGTCTAGAGATCAGTGTTTTTTACTAAAAAAGCTTTGTTTCATGATTCATCCAATGTCTTCTACTGCCAAAAGCGATGCAACGTTTTACAACACCCATCTTATAAATGGAACATTCCGGAACAAGTGTAATGCTCATACGAATTTCCGGCTGGTTTTCGATTCCTTGCGATGTGTGGCCAAAATCTAGAATGAATAGCATTGGGTTGAAGAAATAGTATTTCAGCATGCCCTTCAAAATCTGGTTGGTAAAATCAGGTGAATACCAACTTTTCTCTTTCACGATTTATTCCTTCACCAAATACCTTCACCTTCTCTAATATTAATTAAAACCAGGGTCTAAGCTTAATTGAATGGACCGTATTCTTTCCCTTTTTCAATCCACAAAATGTTAACACCCAAAATTATTTCCAATTTGTTGGAAGTGGGTTACGTTTCAGTAAGGGTCCATTTCATTTTGTCCAGTGAAATATTTTTTTTCCATGCCAATTGTGTCCCTTTAATGAACGTACGTGCCTCGGATACACTTAGCGGTCACTTTTTCCAATTTTTTACTCTACTCGTGTGTGTACGTCTGTGCGTGCGCGCGCGAGCGCGAAGAACAGAGAGTGTGGGCTGGTGTGTGTCTCTGGTGGACAGAACGACTTTACAATTATGAGCATTTGCGAAAAGTAACAGACAAAAAAAAACTCAAAATTAATCACCAATAACGTAACATACAGGAATCAAAATCCATCAAGCTGTTGCTTCCAGGTTCTTACGCTGTCGGTACGGTAAGTCCGTATAGCCTGGTCTAAAATTGAAAAACGTAAATTGAGCGTTAAAAATTCTCAGACTGGAATAAGCCTATACCCGAAATGCATTGTGGAAAAGGGATGCGGCCGTAGCGATTGCGGTTCACTTTTCCGTGTTTGGGTGCACCGAAGATATCCACACAAAAACGTGTTCATTTTCCCGGCTAGGTTCGATAGGTTCAGACACCCAATTACGGTACAGTTTTAAAACAAACATGTGAGCACAAACATCCATAGAATCTCTTCGTTTTCCGGAGATATTTCAGATTTAGTTTCATTTGCATGCAATTCCTATGACGGACTGCTAACGTTAATTTCTCGCGCAGTACTAATTTAGATAATATTTTTTCGAGTCTGTGACACAGAACTACAACACATTTCCGCACCGCCGTACCAGGTTCTATCATATTTAATCCTCTATTTTTCTGTAAGTTTTGGGCGTTCCCTCGAATGCCATCCTTGGTGGTGATCCTTCCAACATGTCCAGCGGTCACAGAGTAGCATAATCCACCTTGATTTTCTGACCGGTGTTTGCGTCCTCAATATGATGCATATACGACATTTCACCGCCTGTTAATTCAAAAGTTTGGGTTTCGTGCATGAACATTATCAACAGTTTGTAAGCACCTGTGACACATAAACGCAAAAGTAGCAAGCTATAAGGACGCAAAAAGCTATGCAGCCAAATACAATAATGCCCCCGGATTTTGGCCAGTTTGAGTTAATCCCGGAGCTACTTGGTGGACGCGTGTGGTAGTCTGCTGTAACATTTATCACATGGTTGTCACTTTTTCCTAAATTTTAACTACTCGTTGTGTAACTCCGTGCGTACCGGGGTTGAGGCGGGCGCGGCGCAGCGCGAGAACAAAGAGTGGTGTGAGTGTTTCTCTTGGATGACAGAACTACTTTACAATTATAGCATTTGCGGAAAGTAAACGAAAAAAAACATCAAAATCAAATCACCAATAACGTAACGTAACGTAGTTCACGCCGGAGACTACACTTGGGTTGGACGCTGTGGTGTCGTGCTGGTACCCTTTATCACACATGGTTATCACTGTTTTCCAAATTTTTACTACTCTCGTGTGGTGACGTCCTGGGCGGTAGCTCGCGCCGCTCGCGAGAAAAGGAGAGTGTGTGTGAGTGTGTCTCTTGGCCAGAACTACTTTACAATTATAGCATTTGCGGAAGTAAACAGACAAAACACATCAAAATCAATCACCAATAAAGTCGTAACGGTAATTAGCCGAGCTATTGGTGGAACGCGGTGTGTTATTCCTGCTGTCACATTTATCCATGGTTTCACATTTTTCACAATTTTTACTACTGTGTGTGTAACGTCTGTGTGTGCTCGCCGCGAAGCGCGAGAAAAAAGAGTGTTGTGAGTGGTCTCTTTACAACTACTTTACAATTATGAGCATTTGCGAAAAGTAAAACAAAAAAAAACATCAAAATGAAATCACCAATAACGTAACATACAGGGATCAAAATCCATCAAGCCCTTGCTTCCCGGATCGGTTACGGCGGTACGGTTAGTACGTATAGCCTGTTTCTAAATTGAAAACCGTAATTGAAACCAGCGTTGAAAATTCTCAAGACGGAATAACCTATATACCGAAATGCATTGTGGGAAAGGGTGCGGCCCGTAGCGATTGCGTGTTCAAACTTTGTCCCGTGGTTGCGAGCATCGAAGTACCCGACAAAACGGTTCAATTTTCTCGCTAAGGTTCTATAGGTTCAAACCCATTACGGTACATATTTAAAACAACACTAGTGATGCAAACATCTCCATAGAACCTTCGTTTTCCGGAGATAATTTCAATTTTAGTTGCCTTTGCCTGCCTTCGCTATGACGGACTGATACCGTTAAATTTCGTGTTCTCGCGCAGTAAAATTTAGATAATTTTTTTTCCGAGGGCCTGGGGCACAGACTACACACTTTCCGACCGCCGTACCAGTTCTATCAAGATTTAATCCGCTATTTCCTGTAAGTTTTGGCGTTTCCTCGATTGCCATCCTTGGGTGATTCCTTCCAAGCGTCAAAAGAAGTATCAATAATCCCCTGATTTCCTGACCGTTGTTTGCTTCCTCATATGATGCAGAACTACATTTTTTTTTTTCCCAAAAACCTCCTGTAATAATTTCAAAAGTTGTGGTGCGTGCATGAACATTATCAACAGTTTGTAAGCACCTGTGACACATAAACCAAGTACAGCTATAAGGACGCAAAAAGCTATGCAGCCAAATACATAAGGACGAATTTGGGCCAGTTTTATTAATCCGGAGCTATTGGTGGCGCGGTGGTATCCTGCTGAACCTTTATCCATGGTTGTGTTTTTGGGTAGACGCATTGGCGGTGGTTGATCGTCATATAGACTTGGATGTCGTAAAGTTTTGAATTTATTAAAGTTTGTGGTGCAGCGCCTTTGTAGGGGCGTGTCCCTTGTCTCTCTCTACTCCTTTAGTGGGTAGTAATAAACCGGCAAATCTGCTGTTGTGTCTTGTTCTGGTGGTAGAGTAATAGTTTAAGCGTTACCAAGGGTTGCAGCATAGATGCCAATACGCACCGCTATCAAACAATGTGTACTCCATGGTTTAATAGATCTCTCCAATGGAACATTTATTAAAGCAAAGTAACCAGGATTTAAACAAAACAGTCTCTACACAAAATCATAGCTATTTCTAGGAATTTTTTCATTATTTCGACCCTTTCGGGTGAATGACTGATAGTGTCTTTAACCTTCGTCTACCTAAGCTATTTACAACAAATCTCCCGAAGGGTGTTAGGGTTTCCACCCAAGTAATTTTCCTTACTGAATATCCCATTCCTATAAATTTGGCACCACAGGAAAGATTTTGATTCTTCTTTCCATTGGTTTCAAAATAAGTACGGACATTCCCATTATAACGTCACTATGACGCCATAAGTTGAGAAAAGTATGGAAATACTGGTTATAGGGTGGAAAATTGATTTACCCGGAAGAGGTATCAATTATGATGTCAGATTAAAGGCCATATTTTTCCATTGTCCTGAAATTTCCGCTTAATCACTTCTTTCCCAAGATACAGATAAAAAAAAACCAGCGGTTTAGTGGTTAACCATTAATAATTAGCACAGTAGTGAAACAACCAATTTGCCGAACCTAGACTAGAAGTGTTCTGTACTGTGAAGCTTTTTTGTTGATTTTACTCCCTGGGTGTCCTAGAGTAAATTTAGCTTGGCTGCCCAAGAGGAAACTATGGCCGCCGGCCGCCATCTTGGAAATTTTACTTTTGAACCCCTCCAACCCCATCTACCATATATAATGTGTAATACATCCTTTCTTCAGGTACGTAGAATCCATTTCTGGGATTGCATTGAACCAGATCTACCGGGGCTTACGAAGGGCTATCAGCAGGACGACGTCGCATTCTTGACTTCGCATGCTTTCTTGTTAACAGAACTCGCTGAATAGTCCATCAGCTGCCATCATCATATTTCCCGTTCGTTGCACCCAATTAGTGATTAATTTTCCCATATATCACCTTAAAGGGGATGTTCCCCTGACTAGGATTAGGTATGTTTCCGCCACGAAAAGCTGCACGTTAGCGTGTCCAACCCATTTCAAAATGGCTGTCATTGTTTTATGTAAAACCGCCATTATAATTTCATTACAGATATAAATTTTATCCACGACTACACGAAACCAAGTTTTTAACTGCCTGAAACATCTAGGTGTCCAAGATGGCCGCCGCAAGGAGGCATATTTTGCTAAATGAACTTAACATGACAAATTGTTGAAATAAGAACCTGGGTGATATTTTTGGAGCTCCAAAAGAATTTATGGCATTTATATTTTACGTACAGGCTTGTTTTTAAAGATGGCGGTGACTATATTCGCTCTAAGGTACTTAAAACAGGAATTAAGAAAAAACAGCCGTACCCATCTTTTCGACGTTATTAAACAACACTTTCTAATAATGACCCTAAATCATTTCCAAGATGTAAACAATATTAAAGTGGGGTATTGACTTGTCCTAGAGAGTGCCGTTACTATAGCTGGTTACGACTTGGGCCATATAACGTAGTTTAAACTGACTATATAATAGTTCATAGGAAGACAACAGCTCATATCAACCTGATACAATAAAATCATAATAAATGGGTGTGGACTGTATTTAAGGACTACTCAGTGACGTCATAGGTATTTCCCATTAAAAATAAAAATATGCTTATGAAGAAGTGAAAAAATTGTCTATATGTAGAAGGAAATTGTAAATATGGTGACCTAAGTTTCTTTCGAGTACATCAAGTGCTATATTAGTTTCTGACTTGTACCACAGGCTCCTTCTCTCTCTCCACTGCCTAGATCAGCTTCCTTCCCAGCGTCAACTAGTGTTGAGTGGTCTGCAATTATCCAGAAGTACGAGAGAAAATTGCGGGAAAATGTTATCAATAGTTTTCGTTATGGTTCTTATTATGTCCAAAAAGATGTGCAGGGGTGTTTTTCTTCTTGATTTATGTTCCCCGGAGCGGGTATAACCGCCGCCATCATGAGTTATGATCATGTCCGCAATACACAAATGTCATTGAATTTCTTTTTGGTGCTCTCAAAATATTACTCGCATTCTTACCCCATCTAATTGGCAATTTTAGTACATTTAACAAAACATGCCTCCTACCGGCGGCCATCTTAAATGTTTAAGCCCACTTCAGGAAGGTAGAACTTTATTTCGTTTAGTCCTGGGTAAAATTCCTATCTATAATGAAAATACAATAGCAGTTTTTCATAAAACAATGGTGGCCATTTTGAAATAGACAGTACGCGCTAATGTGCAACTTTTCGAGGCGGAAACATACATAATCCTAGTCACGGGGACACCCCCTTCAAGTTCAAGATGATATATTGGAAAATTAATCACCAGGTGTGTGCAACAAACTCGAATTTTAAGACCCGTACAGAAACTGGCTTATGGACTATGAGTGATAGCGGATACAAGCTTACGCCCTCATTTCTGACCACCCGATAAACACGGCATCCACCGCAAAGGCTGCTGAGTCTCGAGCCCTAATAGGGGAGTATCTACGGAGGGTATCCGCTGACCCCCAGGACTCTACCAAACCAACTTTTTTAGCTTCGTTTTATGGTCCTATAACACTTTTGAGATGTTAACAAAATAAATTTCCCGGCATTCTGGCGATATTCAAGATGGCGTGCAAAATGGCCGCCAAATTAGGCAAAATTAAAGAAAATTGGGTATTTAATATCTAAACATGTAATAAATTCATAAAATAAATGTTCGAATATAGCTACCTGGTCAATGGCATTTAAATTCTGGTATTTGAAGTTTTTACCATATCTAAAAATCCAAGATGGCGCCCAAAATGGCCGCCAAAATAGGCAAAAGTTAAGAAAATCAGGTATTTAATAACAAACAAGTAATAAATTCATAAAATTAATGTTAAGATATAACTAACTGGTTATTGGCATTTAAATTCTAGTATTTGAAGTTTTTGACATGTCTAAAAAGCCAAGATGGCGCTCAAAATGGCCGCCAAAATAGGCAAAATTAAAGAAAATTGGGTATTTAATATCAATAAGTAATTGGAAAAAAAAACTGTGCCGAGGTCGCCATAGAAACTAAATATTTAAAAAAAATGAGAACATATTTATTGTCACAAAATAAGTACACAATATCAAGACTAATTTTTTTGACACTTTTACCGGCAACAGCTGGCAAAGAGGTGTTTTTGCCAAGTGAAAAAACATTTATAACCATGTTTTTTGTTGTTGTTGTTGTTTTTTGTTTGTTTTTTTTGGCCTGAGGTAAAAACTTGCGAAACATGTATGACAGGATTTCCTTGGAGAAGTGTTAATTTATTTTCATTTCATTTATTTACCATGATTCAATCAAAATATCAAAAAAATAGAAAGTAACAATGGAAGGATGACCCAGGATGACCAAGTATGACCACCCTAATTAAGTTACGGTGCAAGCTATAGACAAGGACAATAACAAGGACAATAATACTGATTCATCTGAAAAAAACAAGCATTTGGAAAACCATGAATAAACACCACGCACTAAAACCTCTGATGGCAATATTACCATCACATGTGAAATGCCCCGTAACGCCACAAAGAATAATCGACATCGAACGCGTCGAATGCTCAAACGAGATACAGACCATTGATGACCAGTACTAAATTAACAATGTCTTAAGAGTAAAGTGATAATAAATAGGATTTATACATGCACTTAATGCATTTAATGGATACAGAGTTGCGAATAGGGGCATCAATATCATTCCACAAGATGGGACCCTGTCTTCTGATCGTATTGAGCCTGCAAACGCATCTATAGGCCATGCTACACCGGGTATAATTTTAAACATAACAAAGCACCAACATTGGCTGCCCTATATAGGCCTATACCTATCAGTACTGACCATAACCAAGAAAGATTGACAAGGGCTGTGTGAGTCCTGATACCAGAGCTAAAATGTAAACATGACAATGCCCCATGGCCTTCCATCAAGACTGACATTTCTGTGTTTCTGCACCCTTTATACATTAGGGAATCGTGTATCAATTACTCTTGAACACATACTATTAACCAATCGAACTGATATTAAATCTAGTCTAGTGCCAAAGGAGTATTTGACACCAGCTCTGTTTGACCCTGAACAAGCTGCAGGGATAGAGTATGTGATGATAGATGCTGGGGATGGATGGTTGAGTTCTGGTTAATATATCAGGCAAAAAGATGTATGGCAAGTTAGGAACAGGAAAGGGTAAAACATCCCTACTTGTACTGCTCCAGAAATTTTACTTCAAAGTTAAAAATAATAATAACAAATTGTTCTTATAAGGTGCTAAGAACTTAGAGCACACAGCAACATGAAAACACAAAAAAGACATTACATCTGCGAATTAGGAAAAGCTTGATGAAAGAGATGAGTTTTCAAATTGTTTTTGAACTGAGAGAGCGTGGGGATATTGCGAAGGGTGTTTGGAAGTGAATTCAAAAAACGAAACGAGCGTTCACCGGCTGACTTAAGGCTAACCCTAGGAATTTTGAGCAGTTTTTCGGTGGAATATCTAAGAACACAAAGCGGTCGACATGTATACGGGCAGAGTGCCTTCAAAATGACGGAATGCCAAAACAGACAATTTATATTGGATTCGGAATTAACGGGTTTGTCCTCTCTGTAATACCCGTTTGCTTGTTTGTTTGTTTGAACATACTATACTAAATTTGTCTGTTTATTACATTTAATAAATCTTCAATTAGTTAAATGGTTAGAAACACTTTAGCTTAGGTGTCACAAAACATCAGGTATAACAGAAATGACAATTAGGTATTACACGTTACCTAAAACTGCATCTTAAATAATATCCAGGCTTCACAAACTGACCCCTTTCACCTGAAAATGACCTTGAGTAGAAATGCAATCCTTTCCATTAATTTTCCTTTCACCCTTTTCATATACCTCTTGCTCACCGTAGTGTAACTCTACAAGTCCTAAAACTGCATCTTAAATAATATCCCAGCCGCACATTTATGTTAAAACTTTAGACTTATCTTTCAATCATTACCACAAATGTGTTTAAAATGAATATTTATAGCAACATAATTTTTAATAATTACAATCCTAAACTGACCCCTTTCACCTGAAAATGACCTTAAGTAGAAATGCAATCCTTCCATTATTTGCCTTTCACCATTTTCATATACCTCTTGCTCACCGTAGTGTAACTCTACCTGTCCTGATCGATATTTCTTACAACTGTCCTATTCGCTACCCTCCCTTTATCTATCCCTGCAACAATATCCCCAGCCAGTCTTGGCAGAGACTAAGATCAAAGAAACTCTTTTTAAGACAATTTGAAACCTGCGATGATTTTGTTCAATGTCTGAAATTGCATCGCATTACACACCCAACACCAAGACTCCAAAATTAATAGTAGTAAGTAGATAATTTTCACAAGAGAAAAGCATTTAAAGAAAATCTGCTGTAATGACACCATAGAGCTAAATCTGTGTAACTCTATGAGGACATAGACTTCAATGCAGAATCGAGCATAGTGGTTTCTTTAGCCGAGGTTCTTGGGACCTCGGCAAAAAATGTAACAAATTGGTAAAATTAATATTTAGAAACAGTTACCTGGTCATTGTCATTTAAATTCTAGTATATGGATTTTTTGCCATTTGTAAAAATCCAAGATGGCGCCCAAAATGGCCACCAAAATAGGCAAAGTTAAAGAAAATTGAGTATTTAATATCAAACATGTAATAAATTGGTAAAATTAAAATTTAGATAAGACACGACTGCTTGATCATTGACATTTAATTTCTAGTATTTTTTGCCATATCTGAAAATCTGAACGTCCAAGCCAACACCCAAAAAGGCTGCAAAGATAGGTAAATTGCAGAAAATTGTACACACGATCTCAAAGTGTAGCAAATTGGTAAAATAATACACCTACTCTACCTACCTCCCGCGGCCTATTTCTGCACCATGTGCCAGAATGCCACTGATGAAAGCTCAGGCGGTGGATCAAAGCCCAGGAAGGTATACCTAGGTATTTCTGGTGAATCCCTAAAAGCCTAGCTAACCACCTGCCCTAAGCTAAGCTACATTATAATTTGCAACAAAGAAAAAAGAGGCTTCTACGCACCCTACTGGTGTCCAGATGTTACCCTTTGGCCTGCAGAGAGGGCCACAATAGCCATCTGCCCAACCTTGCCCATACATCTTTCGGGTACACCGTTTGGAACATTGTGGGAGTTGATCAACCGGCAGCATCCAGAATGTCAGACAAGAAAGCCCTAGAAGAAAGTGCCCAAGAAGTGAATTGGGAATGGGTATCATGGAGACATGGGAAGTAGTCCTCCGATCTTGACATTTTGCGCAAGCACTTCTGATGACATTGTGATCCAGCGGCTTAAGGTACCATGTACAACAGGTCTAAAGGGATTCTTTGGCGTTATGAATAACTGCTTGATGTCCCCTGATTTTCTCAGTACATGTTTAAGTTACGATTTAAGAGCCCTAGCTCACCAGACACTGACTTCTCAAAGCTGCCCTGACCGGTGATCAAGACTGGGAGAAAAACTGATTTGAGGGAAATAGATAAGGTTTGATTTTTTTGCTAAAAAACACCCGGCGCAAGATGTAAACCTTGTCTTCTGTAAAACAGAGGTGGGCCTCTTTAATAGCAGGGCTTGAACCTCTGAACACCTGTGGCCACTGGCCACCGTCAACAAAAAAAAAAAGCCTTCATCTTGGCCAGGTCCAAGGTATTGAGCTCCGACAAGGGCTCAAAGTCCTCTGAGGCAAGGTGTTGGAGCAGTAGGAGAGGGACCCATTGTGGAACCAACCACTACCCGGATGCCTCTCCGCAAACATTCCTTTCATGGGGGCTGAGAGGGCCACACTCAAAGAAACTATCATACCATCTCTGAGACCATGGGGGACAGCGGCAATGGCAGTTCTAAACACCTGGGCGGTCTTAGAAAGAGCACCCTCAAACATGTATAAGGCCAGGTGTTGTCAGTGGATTAAACCTACTGTCCGAGCACACAGGCCGATGCAGGCCTGTCCAGTGAGGAAAAATGCTGCTGCCAGTTGGTCACATAGGCGCCACGAGCAGCAACAGAAAATGTTGTGACCTAGGACACCTTCTAAAGTGTACCCTTGGGACCATATCACTGCTGAAAAGCAAAGTGTTATGTTTGACCAATCGCAGGTCATTGTGTACAGTTCCGACGGCCTTTTCGTCCACAACCAATGTAAATAGGTTGGGAAGTTAGTGATTCAAACGAATACCAGCAGATCACAGGTGATGATGACCCAGGGAAATGGGGCCCCCCAAAAAAGGGTAGGAGGAACTAGAAAATTGTCCACTCCTATGACGTGCTGAACCGCAAGTTCCCAGATAGAACGCTATAGGGCCAACCATGGTCCCCATCGGTAATTTGCATCGGCATCACGTGGATAACGTTATGGGCCACTATGGGTTCCATTGGCAATGTGATATCAGCTTCATATCGGCATCCTTTAAGGTATAATATTGGCGATCTGTTATGGTTGCATCGACCAGTAACAATGCAGATTTATTAGATCCAATTATGGCATAACGGGCCCAATATGGCTTAAGGCTATTGTTGCTAAAATAGCAGTGTGAGAACAATAAAAACATACAAAAGTACGCTAAAATCTATCAAAGGACGATTGTTTGATCAGAACACAATATTTCAAAAATATTATACTATATAATACCAATTTCAATAAAAAATAACTAACTTTGACTAGATCAAATATTTAATTAATGATTTAAATAAAGCAGGGTGAAAAAATATTATTTTTGCAAATAAAAATATTGATATATTCCAATTTGGTTCAATATCTATTTACCAGAATTGGCCCATCTTTGTGCCAACAGTGGCCCAATATTGGTCAATGTTGGGGCCGTTGATCAAATAATATTGGGAACCGATACTGTATCCAATACTGGTCCGATATTGATTAAATATTGGCCCTATAGGGCCAATCTCCATGTTAATCTGGGTTGAATGCCTCCGTTCTTGGGCAACCATAGCACAGGTTGAGAGCGTTTCCCCCGAACAGAGCCTCCGTCTCGTCAGGTAGAAAATATGTTCTTTTGTCGCAGCAGCGGCCTAAGGGTTGTTGGCCGTGAACATGGTGTCACAGTCCACGAATTGCCAGAATCACTGCCCAAAGCAAAGTTCAACATGTTTATGGGGCTGGCGAGCCCGGTGTGGTGGCCACCACTGATCGCTACACACTGGATAGGCTATCGCCGCGCGAACGTGAGGAAACCGGAAATGCTCGCGCCCTTTTGCTCAACCAAGAACACCGCCGTCACGTACAAAGGGATAGGGAAACTACGGAAAAGGACAGAATTAGGCGATAATTGCGCGTATGTCAAGGTTTGTCATTATTGTTTGATTTTCGAGTATGGGTGGGTATGTTCCAACAAAATATGATTCGAAATGTTGTTAAAAAGTCTTTAAAAAAAATGCCATATTTCGGTTTCAGCTCACAGACATCAATATTCATGCAGTAAGTGCTTTGGATACTAGTCTTCACAGTATACTAGATATTATTAATCCTCCTTTCCTTTTTCCCGCTTTAATACAAACCACCCTCCAAAGCAATTGTTAGTTAAGCATATAATGGTAAAAATTGTGCCTTGTGTTATAAAAGCATCAATTTGGCAGAGAGGTCTAGATTAAATTTGGAAGAACCTTGATATGGAACCACCTGCACAGGGCAAGTTCAATGTCACCTAAAGGTCAATTTAGGTCACATACATTAAACATGCTATAAGGTTGCATCACTCTAACCACATAACATCTCATGGATCTATTTGTACAATACATTTCGACTTAATCAAAGACGGTCTCCTTCATTTATAGGGACACGAAAATTTATGAGGATCAAATTTGTATAAATTTCGCTTTGTTGTAGACTATAACCGAGGACAAAACACAATTTTAACTCTCGCCCTGCTGTCCTGATCGGCCCCATAAACAGCATACTCGGATATCTTGTCAAGCACAACAAAATCCCAAAGATATTATTACATGAAGGTGCTTTTACGGCTTTATTGTCCCTCCAGGTTTGATTTTAATATATTGGTAAATGTGTTAAAAAAAAAGGGGAAGCCTGAGCATATTTTGCTGAAATGTCCTCTTTATCTCCTTTTAAGCTAATACATTAACTAACATCCCGACACCCAAACCGAGGACCTTTGTCGTCACAATGGACCGCAACCTTACTTTCAATCAACACACCAAGGCAGCCGCTGCCAAGACGCAGTCTCGTGTCAACCCCCTCAGAAATCGCTCGCCAGGAAACTGGGAATGGGGTTCAATCCTTTGGACCCTTACATACATCAACTGTGGCCTTGGCATACTCCACACCGCTTGAATACGCTGCACCAGTAATGGAGTCACACAGCGTACTTCACACACAAGATTGATGTCAATTCTGAATGATGCAATGATACTTGTTAGTGGGGCCTTTTGGGACCGCATGTAAGAATAACCCTTCCGATTCTGTCTGGCATAGCTCTGCAAACTTAGGAGGAACCTTCACCAGACGATTTCAATGCTCGCCATAAAATGTGAGAACCCTGGTACCTACATCCACGACCAACACCCTTTGAGGATCAGAGAATTCCAAGGATTCACTTTGCTACCCAATCCATGACACTGCAGTCACAGTATCCCATACGATTATCCTGGGATCAATGACAGATGTATGAGCAATGGTCATCCTCTACTTTGAACCTAAAGCAGTTTGTGGACAGCCCATCTAGCAAGCCCAAAGGCTGTGACCTTGATAGGAAAGCATGGGTCAACCTCAGACTCAGAACTGGCGTTGGTCGTACAAAGAACTTCCTTCACAAGATCGGAGTAGAACCTTCTCCAAACTGCGATTGTGGAGAGCCACAAACCATTAGCCACATCATAGATGACTGTGAGGTCTACAAGTCCCCAAGAGGAATTCCAGGCCTGATCAACCTGGATGATGAAACTATCAGCTTCCACTGTGATTTTGGACTTGCACGAACGAAAGAACGAATTAACATAACCATGAACATTTCATTGAAGAGATACAGGGACATAGCTCACTGGGGATACATTTCGGTGAATTTGTTTGAAAATGCTACAAGTCATATCACATTTTAATCACCAAAAGCCACAAAATGGAACAATCTTATACAATTTTATACTTTTATACTTTAAAAGGGAAAATCATAGTGATTTGTCCATTAGTAGATTGGGGGCATGAATACATAGATTTGGGTCATGAAGGGGGTAGCAGGTCCAAATAGGCCAGGTAGAACACAACACAGCGGTATGCATTTTAAGGAATCTTGTATTTTATGAGCAGAAGCACTCAATTGAGTACAATGGGCCATAGAGGTAGAAGAGAAGGAGAAAGCTCTATTCAAAATTTGTTCCATTTTGACTGCAAAATCTTTAATATTGCTTCATAAAATTTCACCCACATCATGAGAAAACAAACATGGATAGCGGCTAAACTGGATACCAAAATTTTTCATGGAAAACCATGTGTACGAGACCACGAGACTGACAATCGCGGGAGCCACCTTTAAGTAATTCCAAGAGTCTCAAGTGAAGTTTCCGTTGTCTTTCGCTGGGCCCCCCAATCATAGAGGTAGGAATTTTTGTAGAGTTTTGGTCCCTGTAATTAGGCTAGATGTGTTCCCAAATATGGATCGAATAAAAAAGGTTTTTGGTTGGGCCAACGTTTAATAAATAAAGCCCAACCACTACTTTAGAACATTTTTATTTCAGAAAAAGTGGTGGTGTAGGTGTAAAGGCAGCCTAGTAAGGGCATGTGGGGGGACCCCTCCAAAAAAGTGTGAAATCTTTAATCTTGATTCTCAATTCTACGACTGTGATGTGCGATTTTTTTGCCTGAACTTTATGGACATTCACGCCCTCAGTTAAATTTGCCCTCGATACCACCAAAAACCATTTCTGGTGCGGATTGTTCATCTAAATGATTGAGGTTGACTTTATTGGGTGCTTGCTTCCCCAAAAAACTATGCTCAAGTAAGGTAATATTGCGAACCCTTCTTCCTCCCGACAGAATTCGCTCTGTGAAATGTTGGCCCCCAGCCACCCCCCCCCAAGGAGTGTTGCAAAACCAAATGGCAAAAATTGATATAGGGCAGGCTATAGCCCTAAGCCTACTTGTTGAATAGGCTCAATTGATAATGAATTAATTCATCTGTATATTTGTATAAAAACATGAATATATTGCAAATAAACAACGTACTACGAGATCAAATGTAATGCTGATATACATGGCATCAACCATTGCATCGATGTCTTACAATGATGTGGTAAATATGGCAATGGGACGTCCATTTTAACAACACTTTGTACACCGATATGTGCCTTAAACATGTATTTTTCGAAGTGACGAAGTGAAAATCGGATATCTCCCGGGTCTCATTTTTTCACCAAAAATTGTGGGCAAACTTCGGGACCAAAATTGAAAACGGGGCAATGCGGACATTGTGAAGTTTGGTGCCATTGTTTAGATACGGCATTTTCTTCCCAATTCAAGCTTAGATTTAGCTTCCAAATATACTTTAGAAATACGGGCGATACCAAAACATTCAAGTTTTTAAAGCCGAAAGTACGGATTAAACGAGAATCAATGTAATCATCTCAGGAACATGTCATCTCGCTTAAGAAATAACCACAAATGATCCGAAATGATTTGTTTGACTTGAAGATGATTGACGATGCGGTGAAGTGGTTTTCAATGGTCTAAAAATATCAATACTCAGTATTTTAAGTGTAATCATTTATGCCAAGTTTCATGCTTTATAACTGAATGTACAATTATTAAAAGATATGTCATTATCTGCTAACTATGTTTACATCGTGCAATGTTGATGCACATGTATCAGCACAATATCGATTCGTGTGTATTGTTCCAATGAAAACATAGTTTACGACCGGTTTTACAGAGGCGCGGCGATGATCATCGGTCTAAGGGATTTGGGAAGAGCTTCTCCTCTCCTACCTCCATGGTGGTCAGAGCAAACTTGGCGCCCGCTGAATTACCACAAGGGAATTTACCCAATACCTACGGTACAAATCGCCCGAGGGGATTCAGCCATCACTAATTTCCTTTTTTGGCAGCAAAATTTATTTTCACGACACATTTGACCGATTTTAAACAAAATCCGCTCTCTAGAAAGCGTAATTTTCCGATACATCATTTAAAGCAGTGATAACTGATCTCGTACATACTTCAAATCCCAGTAACAAAACCCAAACTTTCCATGTAAATAAAAGACAAATTTTACAAAAATAACACCGTTTTTACCTAAAAAAACTTTAAGCTAAAGAATTACACCGACAATTTCTAGGGGGTCAAAAACCATCATGACAGTCAGTTGCACGTACCATTTTCAACGGGCTGAGATGGTCAGACGTACATTTACGGAGATCTGCGAACAAAAACAGCCCCAAAAATGGCCCGAGTAAACAGTAATATTACTGTCGCTACGCGGAACGATAAAAACTTACGTTTGTTTAGTGAAAGCGCGTGAATGTTTTATCGGTGTACGGTAAAGACGCCACATTTTAATTTGGCTTGGTATCGGGAATTACCCGTCAGAGTTGCTATGACTACTCCAGATGTTCAACCAATCAGGAAGGCTCCAACTGTCGGCATGGACTTTGCTACCACAAAACCTACTTGCCACTATTTCAGGGTTTGTGGTCGCGCCAGTGGTAAAAAACTGGAAAAGTAGAAACGTAATTACATTGCAATGTAAACCGTTTTCTTCGAAGGTAATTATTAAAAGATATTAAAATGTAATTTTCTCTATTATAAGATTCAATCCGAAATGTTGCTCTTTTTATCTGAAACGTCGGCATATTTTAGTGGTTATAGAGTAAAAATTCATTTATATTTAGCGAATAAAAGAGGATGTAATTATATTAATATAGAAAAACGGATGTTCGACGGGTCAATTTTGGGGTGCTATTTCCGTCACATTGAAAAGAACGATTTGAAAAGTTACCGTCAAGCATAGGCCTATACAACTATGTCTGGAAGTTGTTACCATGGCAAACCTATTAGTATGACATAGCATACAAGTATCAAATTCCTATAGCAATAACGGATCATTGATTTCGGAATACTGAACCAGAACCTTTTCAATATTAGGAATAACGAACTTTTGAGCTTTGGAATAGCGACCCCTTTTTCAAAATTCGAAATAGTGAACACTTTTAAAGATCGGAAGAGCAAACCCCTACTTTCCCGAGGATTTTCAGTTCCCGATATATTGGAAAGGAAACAGTTACTCCTAAAATCCCAATTATCACAGTAAGTATCCAATTATGAACAAAGACCCGATGTACCGGTGTGAGTGGATTTGCTTAGGTGCAGAGAACCCACACTGCGGGTCAGATTTACCGATTGTAAGCGCTTACAAAACGTACCTGTCAGTCAATATGTCAATCAACCTGTGGATCAATGATGGCCCTATGTAAATTTGTATAGGTTTTTAAAAATGTGATTTGTTTATATTTTATATATGATTATAATAATACCATTCTTTTGTATTATGTTACATTTTTGTGAACTTAAAACGCATATCTTCAAATACCAAAATGTCAGTTAAAACTTGGTAATTCTCTCAAGCTCAGATTATTAACACATAACATTGAGGTGTAAATTATCGTGCACGAGATAGTCATACAGTAATATATTATAATATTACAGTGCTGTGCATTGAGCTGGGCATGCGGCACAGGTATTTGAATAATCTGAGCAACGAATGTGGTGTTTGAGGTGTTCAAAATCACACGGTTTTAAACTGGGTCCGAGTTGGATCGGGTGTTTTGACACGCGATATTTTTTAATAATACATATTGTTGTTTTACAAGAACTATCATTTTACCACACAGTAGCTATACTTATTTTTTATTCAGGCCCGGGCAGCCTTTACTTGAAAGCCGATTCTCTCTCTCCAAACAATTATATACATGTAGAATGATGTTCTTTCTTATCTTGGAGCTCTACTGTCGATACCGTCATCTCGACACAATGATCTGAATTTAATCCAGCTCCTAGTTTAGTTTGTAAAGGTTATTAAAATGGGCACGATAAGTTAATACTCACCTAGTCTAATATTTTGGATCATACGGACAATCACTTTTTCACTGTACTGTCGTTTTAATCAACTGACTACGGAATAAATAAAAACAAGAAAAAATTGAACGCAACCCACTGCAAACCCAGTTAAAATGAATTTAACTTTACTGCAGCGCCCAATGACCGTATGTGGGTAGAGACGCAATTAAGGTACTGCAGCAACGCGATGCAGTGAGTATGAACGAACCCTTATACCCTCTGGAAGTAGCATGGGTGGTATTTAGCACAGAAAGTCCGCTCTAGGTGCGCTCTTGGTGTGCTCTAGGTGCACTCTTGGTGCGATCGGGCGAGATTGGTTTCTGACACTACAATCTTAGCTTCAAAGTGTTGGAACAATTTTATAGGGCGACTTCAAAATTCCCCCTCTCCCCATGGACAATGTGAATCCTGAAATTTTGTTCTTGCCACCCTACAAGAATCCCAACATTGATGGTGGGGATCGGGGAGGGGTGCATGGATAGAGATGCTCCAAGCCTCCCACTCCAAGTTGACATGATTTCCTATATTATTTTTAAGAGGAAATGCGGCAAATAATCGGGGCAAAAAGAGCAGTCGTGTTCCAACAAATTTGGCTTAAGATTGTGTCTGCGAAGTGAAAAAAAAAATAATCTAATTTTACATTTGTACTCATAACTTCTTAATGATGACAGCTATTACAACAAAATTTCAGGTGCAATAAAATAAAACATACTGACTTACGTCATTGCATGGAATATGAAATCAGCGGTCAACGTAGGGAGTGGTCAATAAAACTGTACTCGTAGCATATTTGGGCTCAAAAGCGTCCATATAGACAGGAAAAGGCTCTGAATTTAATGGGTGTTAATTACTAAAAGTGAAAAGTAAAATAGTTTACAAGAATAATCAATAAACTTCACGAGTTAAGGAGCCAATATATTCACGTGGATTACTCAATATACGCAAGAAAACTCCAGACATTCATGGCGCATCCTGCTGCATTGGATATAATGGTAAGGCACGAATTTAAAACAGTAGTGGAATTTCATGTGGGAGAGATGATGATGATGATGAGACGACGCTGAACAGTGTGCTTTTAGCGGTACAAAGTGTCTTATTTTGTGTTTATAAAAGTAAATGTATTATAAGTGAATAGAGTTACAATAATACAATTTAGTAGAACGTTAACTAGAAAAAAAAAATGAAATGTTTAACAGTTCAATACGTTTTCATATTAGGGTTATGAGCTTTATGTGATACATGGGGAAGCTTTACATTAAATGAAAAGAACGAATTCCAAATGGCAGACTTGGCTTTCGAACCGCACGAAACTTCGCCTGCTAAGGCGAGATCTTGGCCTCACGCAATTCGCTCTTTACATATCGTGATGATGATGACGACGACGACGCCATGACGACGCGACGGACGAGACGACGACGAAAGGCATCTACAAACACGCCAAGATAATTGGGTATGGTCTATACAAGTTTACTGAAAACAGATGTAAAACAACCCATTGTTATACGTGAAGTGATCTTTTATCAACCGATGGTGATTAATTTCACCCTTGTCCATGACAGCGAAATCCACGGTAAAAATTCTATTTTCCAAGAATAATGATCTCTGAAAATGTTCTTTAATTAAAAATCAAACGCACCACCACGGCAAACCATTTGAAAAAGATCTTGACTCTTGTCATGTTCTCTAGGTTAATATTGGTGTATCGTGGCATCATAATTGATTTACGTGTGTAGTATTTGGTTTACCGTAGTCGATTAATTGATTAAACATTTACGGTGTGAAACGAAGATCAGTTATGTAAGGAGCGATGGATTAGAGGCAAAGATCTCGCTTGCACGCGGTAGGTTCGCGGTTCGAAATCAAGTCCTGCCCTTTCGAATTCGGTTATTTTAATTTGAAATGTCAAATTTCACTTTTTTTTTAAAATTAGGTTAAAAACGCGTGTTTTTTTGTTTTTTCAATTGTTAAAATCACTTTTTTTTTTTTCCAGTTAAAGGCGTATCTTCTAAAATTTTTTGTTGTTAATAATTTACACTAGAAATAAATAGTAAGTTGTTAAACACAAAATAAAGACACTTTGTGCGCGGAAAGCACCCTGGCATCGTCGTCATTCCTCATCATCATCATCTCTCCACATGAATTCCACTACTGTTTAATTCGTGCTATATTCATTATACCAAATGCAGAAGGTGCGTCATGAATGTCCTTGGAGTTTTTGTCTTGCTTATATTGATAATCACGTGTAATATATTGCTCCTGTACATCGTGGAAGTTATTGATTATGCTTTTACTATTTCCCTACTTTTACAACAGACGGCGCCCGTGGACTATTTTTGCGAGTTTTTCGCTCTAAATCTCTTCCAGAGATCGCCGACGGAACAAACTCGTTGAGGAGAAAAGAGGGTGAGAACGATGACATCGGGGCGCCGCAATCCGCGCGGGTTTGGTATCCATTTTGGTGATGGGGGTCTTAATCCGCTGGCGAACGCCAAGGATATTGGTCCGAAACCCTATGATTTGCAATTGCGATGGGGGGTAAACGCGTTTTGAAGTCCCGTCTGGTAGCATCCTTGGTGCGAATTCCGACTACCGACCCAGATATGGATTGCAGAAACTCAAAAAGGAAAAAGAAAAAGAACTAAGGTCAATACAAATCCGAAAGCATCCGCTGGATAGCGTCCAGGTACGCCTGGAACACTGTTCAGCGGAATTGCCAGAAGAAATATAACTGCAATCCGCAACTTTCTCTCGATGAAGCATGTGCCGTACAGGGGCATTACGGTTGGCGACGAACCATCGAATGCCACCAGCCTACCAGCCGGGCTTAATAATGTACTCAATTATGCGAATGGGAACACTGCATAAATGTGCAACTTTACTGCCTCTGCACCTTCAAACAAAAACACACGGCGAAAGTCGTGGATTCCGCAGCCGACGTGACCATCGAGTCACCACAACAGTTCCCCTCAAATTTACTGCGACAAGTTTGTACGGGATCCTATCTATTAGCCCAGGAAGGATTCACACGTAAAAGAACGGCATCGTAAAACCCTTCGTAAGTACTCGAACGCAATCGTAACTACCGCAAAAACCCATCGCAAATGGCGATTAGTTTGAAATTCGATTTCACAAAGCTCTTACGATGCTACCCTTCGAAAACCATCGTAAGTGTTGCGGACACAAAACAGGGTTAATCGTAGATCCTACGTGGGTTCAAAAATAAACTTTGAAACCATCGTGGGGGTCAACATTTTTTTTTTGCTCTCATATGGCGGGCAATGAACCGTAAATGTGTCACTCTCGCTCCGCATTTTTTTTGATTAATTTCGTTATCATCCGGCAGCTCGACATGCTGTAAATATATGCAATGCGCGAGCTCTACAAGCGAAGAGACTTTTTTTAATAGGGGAAATGCCTTTAGATTCATATTCTGACAAGAAGATGCACAAACA
>JAMKCH010015552.1:0-23883 GCA_023653785.1 Ophioderma brevispina
TACATTGTTACTAGGTTCAAGTGCAAGCTGTTCATGACGCGGTAACCGCACGACATTTTAACGACGCTTTTCAATTTGATTCCAACATATATGCTTGAAAACCTGCTAATACTTGGAGTAAGATTTTGTAATACTCTGCTAATAACTGAGCCAGATTTAAGAAACTCTGCCTCCAAAAAAATCTTCTCTCACCATGGCTTTATATATCCTCTCACACAATTCTAGAAGATCTAGTCCTCTCTATATGAGTCATGTACTAAATATTCCCATTACGCCATGAGTCTGGAAATGCCTCTACCATTCCACTGTACTTGCCATATAGTGGGATCTCACAGCAGCTACTCACTGACTGTGTAATTATACACAGTGCGCCACCTATGGGTCAGACCTTATTGCCTGGGTTGGATCCTAGCTCCAAACTTTCTAAGGAATCACTAGGTTCTAGACGCATTCTCCTTTTCTGTTTTCTTCTGCACTAATCTTCTGTTTCATTCTATTTGCTTCACACACATTTATGCACCAACCAGGTATATTTTATTATGTTATTTAGATTAATTTACAATCTTTATGTGCTAATTATGCCTTAATCCTTACTCAAATGAAATAATCATTGCTAATTCTTGGGGCTGTACACACAGGACACATAGTACGATCAAATGATAATAGATTGGACAAACAAAATGGCGGCCACAGTGACAGGTTCACGTGTAGGGGTAGGCAAAACAAAACCAAAGATGGAGATGAGTGCACTTGGATTTTTGTAGGCGCTAGTCATGACATGCATGTGAATCAGCACAACACAGGACAGCTCCACGTGGCACCAGCTTGAGGAGGTATTCGCCCTGCAGTGGGCTGCAAATGGCTGAAATAGAGATAGAAAGTAGGTCGAGTATGTAAATTTTTTAAATCATTCTTCTTGAACTCAGTTGTAGTTTTTTTGCCATATTAAAAACTGGTTTCTTTTTTCAGTTATGCATTTTTACAGGATCGGTGTTAAATATCGCCCTTTGAAAACAATAAAAGTATAAGCATTAATCTCTTTGAGATTTTTTAGGGGACTATAATTTTCATTTATGACAATGCGCTCAATTCCACGATCTTTAATATGCCATTACTTCCGACCATGTCAAATACAAAGGCAACTGAAAGATAAATTCGCTGGCTGCGTGTCATAAAGTGTTGTTATAGCCATTTCCATGGCACCCATTACCTTATGATGTAATATATTTTCCTATGTCTTCAATCTGTGTTTCCTACAAATAGTTATGGCTTATTTTAAATTTCTTCTACTGCATAGTAGATTTTATCTCTATTTGATTAAGTAGCATGGTTTATTTTTTTTGTAATTCTACTTGTATTTTTAAATTGTTCAAGGGGGCCTACTGAAAATCATGTTGTTGCGATGCTACCCTGTTAAAACTTAAGAGTATGTATACTCTGGCGCTCATAATTTCTTGACGTAACAAACGTGCGCGTTGATCATTGCGTGTACACCATCTACTGCAACACTATTGCTCGCATTTGGGGGCGGGTAAGCGGGCGACGTTTTTAACTTCCCAAGAAATTATGAGCCAGGGAAAATAGTTTTTTACGGATGTTCGTAAGCTTATACATTATTACTGCCACCACAAAGTAATTAATGAGCATAATTAAACGAACAAACATAAAAATGCACACACTCACAACATAATAAACATATTTTTTTCTGTTCTTTTGATTTTTTAGTTTTATTCTTTTATTTAAAGGCAGACTCAGCGAGATTGTGGAAATATATAATTTTTGTGTATTCATTTTAAATGTTAGCAAATTAAGACAGTGACCTGCACTGCTTAAAGGTCCATGGCCCTATCGCTAATAGCCACGTCCCCAAAAGCCCCAGATTTGTATTTCCCGGAAGTGGTCAACATTTTGGTATCATAAGAAAGCTACTATTAACCCTGTGAAATCTTGGAGCCAAATGATGTGTTGTTTTGGAATTTATGAGCGAAAATGTGCCCATTTTCGGTCGGTCGACCAATATTAATTTATTAATCTAGAAGCTCGGAGACGGGCGAGCCACCGAACTAAATAAAGACGAAAAATACACGGTCTCGAACCGGACCTCTTGAGGGCGCACTATTTTTTCAAATGTGCCAACCAGGGGGGGGGACGTATTTCGAGTAGTAACGGGGCTGAGACGACCGGGCAACGCCAACACATCTTCCTGACCTTTTGCGCATGCGTTGTTACAGCTCGTGGAAAACAAGTGGCCAGCCGCCCCGATGATGTTTTTGATCTCGTGCAAGCCGCCCCGCGGTCCTGTTTAATGAACAAATATGGTTATTAAAGTACTCAATTAAAAAAAAGTTTAAATCACAATTACTTGCCCCAAGTGTCCTACAACATATGTTTCAGGGCCAGTGGCGCACTATTAGAAATATAATTACAGCGAGATGCAGTGACATGTAAGATGCCGAATACGAACGTATTTATCATGGCATGTCTAAGCAAGGCAGCCTTCACTCTCCACGGACTGGGGGTCCTTGTCCGGTGTCTTGTACACACACACACACACACGTACCGCCCCTTCCATGCACGATGCATTGGGCCAACTCCCACAATTACCATGATTGCGTATGGTGTGCGAAATGGAAATTTCACACTGAGATTTAAAACACATATTGAAATTCCATACTACTAAAATTACATTGCCCGTGATCTCCTACAACGCAAATAACATGGGATATCATAGCGGATGATGAGTGAGCAACCTCGGGCTAGCCTCAGTCAATGCTTCCGTTCCACACACACACACACCCACACACACACACACACACACACACACACACACACACACACACACACACACACAATCGCCGCGGCCAGCTTTCCGGCCAGCTATATTTACTATCATTTAGGCCAAGTATCGTGAATTCTTGCAAGTTTTCTTGATCGTAGATTGAAACATTGCTTTAGGTAGCTCTGGCCGGGAATGGGTGAACCTTTGAATCGATTTCTCTGTACACTCCATGCCCACGTTCACAGTGATTGCCGTAAACACCTCTGCCACACTCCTATTGGGTTGTGGCCGTGTACTAGGTCAGAGCATTAATATAACGCTATTACGAATTACGGGTCCATCACGCATTGTTAAAACTGGCATTTACTCACCTTGACTTACAAATCCATACCAAATGTCACTAATTCTTATTTGTAACGGATATGCAGTTTATGTCAGTGTACTTAATTTGGCGTCAATAACTGGCTCAAAATTAAAGAAAATTTAAGGCACTGAAGTATACTAAAATTTGCCTTTATATTTACAAGTCTACATCAAAAACTTGTAGAAAACTGTTTCATAATACCTCATTATTGCTTTATTTTTGTCCTAATAATTATATATTCGTGATAATAACACCCAGGGAATCGGATAATACATATGAGGTCAGTAAAAGTGACGTATTTTAAAACTTTTTTCCCCGACAGGTTTTTGCATCGAA
This sequence comes from Ophioderma brevispina, assembly GCA_023653785.1. Taxonomy (NCBI): domain Eukaryota; kingdom Metazoa; phylum Echinodermata; class Ophiuroidea; order Amphilepidida; family Ophiodermatidae; genus Ophioderma; species Ophioderma brevispina. Next base: position 3,480 of record JAMKCH010015552.1, read on the forward strand.
AAAACCCCGCATAAGTCCTATGTACTTAATCTCATAGCCCCGGGCTTCGCTATAAACAACCGTGCATGAACTCTGATCCACAAAATAGCCGTGTCGTCAAATTGGGAATTCCAGTCTCTGATACAGCTGAAATAACAACGATACGTATTGCTCGTACTTTGTTGAATGTGTGCGATGTGTTGAAAACATTAGATAGAAGGAGAGAGGCAACGGCGAAATTTTAAATTGCTTTGTCAGTTTGAAGGATTTTTGGAAAAAGCGCGAAATTACAAAAATATCAGGGTTTTTATAACATCTTAGTGGTGCTCACCTGGTGAGCGCCAGATAAATCCTCCGTAATTAATATTCTTTCTCTGTGCCAATTTTCAGCCCTGGGCGATCTCGTTTTAAAAAAAATGGTCACACCAAAAACGAACTTTTAAGGAATATTACTTATATGTTTTTACAGGCACCCAAAAACCGTTCCCCCAACTTAGTGCATTAACTTTGGTTGTCCTGCCCACCTGGTGCCAACTGGGTATTCCGAAACCACCCTCCACAATAGACTCGTAATATAGTACATGTAGACCAATGGCTTCTTCTTTGTAGAACAAATGAGGTGTTTGCTTTTACATGGTACCTGCACATGCGTATGATATCACTTCATGATGAACAGTGTATCGGAGCATATCGGATTATAAATTGAGGATAACTTAAATAAGTTACGGTACGCCTAACTATTGTACATGGTTGTATGTACATACTTACCAATTCGAGATTGCTTAATCTGCATTAAACATTTGTAGAATTTACGGCTCTCTGAATTTTTCTCCATGATTTTCTTTGCGAACTGCCAACGTTGTATTTCTGCTAGGATTTATATTAGGAAACTGATTTATAAAATTACGGTGTGATGTGCTAAATAGCGTGATTGGTGAGCGGAGTAAGCAACAACACGTCCTTCCGGGGAGCAAGAGCTGAGACGGGTCTGGGAATGCTACGTGCTCTCTCTTCGCTATATTCTTTTCTAATTCTGATTAATGAAAGTAAATGAAGGTTACCATAGATACAAAAATGTTATATGATTTTATTAATGCAATATTAAAAGTAATAGAACAGCATCTTAAAAGAAACGACAGTATTAACTCGTGATATAAATTAGCGTGTTTGTCCATAAATAATAATACTCTAAATACTGCATGGATAATGACCGTTCTGTCACTAAATTTAATTCAAAATATATAGTTTATATTACAACATCACAGTAAACAGTATATTTAACAGATGACTATCTTTGGAATTAAGAGTGCTCAATCCCACTACAGGAGAGCGTAATGACAAATTTCAAAGTATAGATCTCTGGAAAGGCAACCGTTTAGATATTGTTATATATATATCATATTCGTGGTGGTATAGTGAAACAAAGTTGCATCTACATTTCTCATCATTTACAGTGGAAGCATTGGTGTTCATTTTTTTTCAGTATGAGTTTTTAGGGGGGGGGGGGGGGGGGGGGGGGGGGGGGAGGGGTTACAATTATGATTACACAGGATGAAAAATGTATTTTAAATACATTAGGAATATTTCACGTAAGTCGACTAATTAGAAGTAATTACAAAATCAATGTGTTGTAAACGTTACTGAACACTTTGCAATAATGAGACTGTCAGTTAAATATAATCCGTAATAACATGCTTTTTCATAATACATGATGATCCAGGAAATTTTGATATCTTTTCAGTGGGGTGGTTGTTAGGCGATAAAATGGGATGGAAGTGAATGTATAGTTTTGTGTATTTAGGTAGGAGGTAAAATCTTCCTCAGTCAAACGGAGTGGGAGGTCACTCCGACATGCGTTATTTTTGTCTTGTACAAGAAGCAATACACTCACCGCGCCCTCAATAGCGGTCGAAAAACGCTCTGGAAAGGTCCTGGGTGATTCAGGTTTAAAATTACCTGAGTTCATTTATAAAATAATGTATTATTGGTGCGAAGTCAGCTACATATCTAAGTTGGGCTAAGGATGATGTGAAAGGGTAATCGGGGGTTAAGAGCAAGACTTAAAAGCGATGACATTTTAAAGTTATGAAAAAAGCGCTGGTCTCTGAATAGTTCTTTATAATCCCAAACAAAGTTTGGAAGCTCCAAAATCATTAATTGAAGGGAGTTTCCGTTAACCTTGACCCACCTGACATACCTTTTTTGACACACCCTTTACGGAATAAAGCACGGTTTTAGTTATTTAGTTAAGGTTTCCGAATCATGTTGGTGTCAGAAAAAAAGTATGTTCAGATGGGGCAAGTTTTTTACTACAAAAAAGTCTGTTTTACTCTATCTGTTTTAAGAAAGCGAAGACTCGGAAAATGTATAACCTTACATTGCTGGCAACGGAATTGAAATTGAAATTCTATATGCTATAACATGGGACCCGATTTTTCGTCGATTTGAAATGAGTCGTGTGCAGGGATGTAGAAATGCAGGTCGATGCCATTGTATTCTGTGCAGCCCATGCCAACTGACCCTGTACAACAATTTCACTGTATGTAATCAGAGGATGATTTAAGCTCGGTCCAAAATGCACATTCGAATCACCAATACGTCATAAAAGTACCACATACTTCCTTACATCCTATTCTTTTGCACGCGAAATCTGTCAAAAATCCAACCAAGCACTATGTTTGCCCATAGAACTTTAGGGTAATCAAGGAAAAGGAGCTGAAAATTGTAGAAACATCTTCAGGGATCATCTAAAATGTCCGATACACTAAAAGTTAGCAGCCGAACTCAGCGCTGGAGTTGGCGTCGTTTTTGGACAGGTTTGTGCGCAAAGAATAGGAGTGTGAAGAAGATGTGGTACTTTTATGACGTTAATTGAGTGATTCGAATTGCCTTTTGGGTCGAGCTTAAATCATCTCTGGTGAGTACAGTACTGGGGTGATTTTGTTTACTGTCACTGTATTTGGAGTCTTATCAGGTATGAGATAATCACAGTGCCTTTGGCAAGGTGATCCGGGTGTAGAAGTACATATTACGGCTGCATGACTTTCTCGGATGTTTCGTGTTGTGTTGGATCATTTGCGAGTTTTTGATAGTATTTTGTGTCCGAGAGTAATTTATTAGCACGGTTTATGTAGTCGCACTTGTTCATAACTACAACTGGAACCTTTAGCGCCCTGTTTGATCACGATGTTGGAATTATGTTGTGATAGTCTGATTTGTTTATTCTTGGTCAAAACGGCGTATTGTCGATGGGTACGAATTCATTGGGAGGAGATGTGTTTAAAATCAAAATAAAATGCCGTATTAACAGCTGAATGCTCTAATGTTTTTACAAAGAATAAGATACTTTAACGCTAAAGTGCCCAAGGGAGGGGGGGGGGGGGGGGGTTCCACAGTACCCAACATTGATTTTTTTTTGCGATTTCTCGGTTAACCAATCAAATTTTTTCAGGAGTTTTTTTTTGCTAATTGTCTGATTTATGAATAGGATTCTCCTGATACAAAAAAAAAATAAATCCGCCCAACGGCCTTCATTAGAAATATTAGGTTGGGTCCCTAGGAACCCCCCTTGGGCACGAAGGAAATGAAAAATCAGATATTTTACTATTAAAAATTACAGTAATTCATCTTGGGTTTATTTGCTTAGATATATACCTTAGAGGCAATTAATTACTAATTAATATCTTAAATAACCTTTTATAATGCTTGATAGCAATGCAATTTTAATTTTGTCATGCCAGTGCTCTTAACGGTGTAAGTCTATGGGAAACTAGGTGATTTTTGAAGTTTCTGAGAAAAATAAAAGATGGTATATTTGGCTATAATTTTTGCAATGATTATTTTAATTGGTTATTCTAGAGTAGATATATGAATTTTTGGTTCAAACCTTATCTGGGATGGAAATGTGCGCACCACTCTTTTTTTTCCGGAGAGTGACAATTTCAATTGGCCATAGGCCATAGGTCACAGTTCCGGATTTCAGTTTTATTTGGTATGTGGGTTCTTTCATGACCCCCATTTAAACTTGTGTTGTGGTCCATGATCAAACTCCACGGGAAAGTGGTTATCTCTATGTTAGTTCCTAGGACCCCCCTTGGGCACTAACGGAATGTTTTTAGCTTGGGGGCACTTTACATGAACTTTTTTGTTTCGAATATGTAAAAGGCTTCATACCACCATTCAATTGAAATCGATATGTCGTAGAGTCTGAGACAATCTATCGATTCTTTTGTTTGGTGGCAATCAAAGAACATATAAAAGTGTCATGAACTGTCGATGTTCATGATGAACAGCAAGGGCTGGATGAAGAGGAGGATTAGGTCCAATAATTGTTGATTTGGACCCCACACAAATTGAAACAGAAACAATTTGGTGTTAATATACTCCGAATAGGTCCAAAAATATATTTAAAAGTCTACACTAACCAAAATCAACCTAGTGGAACATTAGAAATAGGGGGCAACGGTTGGTAACAGGGGTAAAAAATTAGCATTGTTCGAATTGATTTAAATATGTACCAATTTATTTGGGCTACTCCTAAGGTTTAACAAATGTAATAGTTGCCCTATCTACGCGTTATAGTTTTTAATTACAATGGCTCATACGTTCAAGTCAATACTGGGGTAAATTCATAGCATGCCATTTTTGATCGGACTGGTTGTAAACTGTTAATTTGTCCCACTAGATAGTAACTTTAAACAGATTTTTTGTTTGGAACTTTTTATATAAGACTTACAGAGCTATGACTAGTGACCTCCCTAGACCCTGTAGCCCAGTCCATTTTGGCGTTCCAATATCAACAATATATAGATGTGCAACATAATATTTTCGTGTTCTGTTACCATTAGACAACAATTGACACCATTTTTATAACGAACGGATATATCTGAAAATTTTTAACCCCATTGTGACCTTGAACCCTATGTGACTCATCACTATTGAACTACAAACCTGCAGATATGGCAAAATATACTTTTTTTAATCCTGGAAATGTAACGAACACGTTGGCATACTTTTGACGCGTTTTGATACTTTTCATATTTTGACCCCTGTAATAAACCTTGCCCACTTTAAAATATAGTTCCACTCCTTTGATTTTAGTAGACTTGTTGATAGTGGTTTTAAGGTATTCTCATACATTCTGTTGGAATTGATTCTGTTGCCATTATAGTAGGATTTTTTTATTCCTGTCCGTTCATTAAAAGTTTTTTGGGGCGTGTCGAAACGATTCCCTTCGTTCTGAGAGGGTGTATTCTTTACCCACTATCATAGAAAATTCTAATGTGACTGTCCGATCAGATACGGCCATAATTTAAAAAATGCCCCTTTTCTCAGAAGAAAATAATGCAAGGCAAATGCACTTAATAACCAAACATCTAACTTGAAACAAACTGAGCCTTCACATAAGAAAGAAAATGAATACCAATAAGAATTTTTACTACACACAAAATTTCAGGTCATTGTCATTATTTCTGGAAGAGGAGGAATCTCCACTACCAAAATCCTCCACACATTAACAACACATCAGGAATTTCAATATCACATATTGTTGTTGTTTTTTTTCTCGTAGATTCTCGATTCAACAACGTTGCGGTGTATGCATTTCCTTCATATTTTTTTCGTCACTAAAGGAATATTAAAATCCGATCTGTTTCGCCTCGTTTACCACTGGTTACATTTATCCGTCTTTTCCAGAAATAATGTTTGACGTCTTTGTCCAATCATATATCTAGAGCCTACATGAGTTTTGGACACCATAACAAACTACAGATTTAACTGGCCTAATCCTCCTCAACCGTAAAAGGTTCACCCGGCCTAGATGTTCATGACACTTTATCCCCTCCACAATTGACCCAACAAAGGAATCGATAGTCTGTCTCAGACTGTACCACAATCTATTCAATTAATCTGATGACGCCTTTACATATTATAAAAAAGGTTATGTAAATGAGGGTTAAAGCATCGTATGTCTGTGACAAATTGATCAAATGCGCGTTTAGTTTTGACTCTACCATCCCTCCACATTTTTCCGTACCTCGACCATATGCTTTACTGACAGAATAAAAAATCAGACGTATATGGTTGGGTTAGGCACATTCATTCTATTTTGACTGGGCCTCATTAGGGCTACGTAAATTTATTTTGTTAGAGTGGACCAAAATCTAAGTAACTGCCAAATATTATTTCTGAACAAGGTAATAAAACAGAAGGCTAACCGACAGGTGGACGTCCCCTGTCAATCAAGCTTTGGATTCAATTGTAGACTGACCTAGTAGAGAGGACCACACACGAAAACAACAATGATACCTAATTCATACCCCTTCATCTCGACAAAAGCTAGGCACTCGGTTAGTGTAAAGTCTTGTCCACACGGTCGGACTTAAGTCACTTATAACCGGTATTACTCTGTCGGTATTAACGTCGACTTAAAGTTGCCGTGTGGTCGCGCACTCATCGGATCTAAATTCTGTCGTATACTATCGGACTTAATTTGGTCGTTGTGGACGCGATCTACGGTATTAGCGCTTAGGTCCGACATAACTTTAAGTCCAATAAGCTTATTACCGGTAATAGCTGACCGTAGTGGTCCATAGCAACTCGCATCGGAGTTATAAACTTCCACCCAAAGGAGGTTAGAATAATGATTAAAATATGAAAGAATATTGAACACATGTTAAATAATCTGTTTTTAAATTAATGCACAGGAACCTAAACTAACCGTTTGAAAAAACCCACACAATGACCATTTAAATGGTAATTAATGCAAAATCAATTCAATTTTGGTGAAATGAATACTTTTTCTCTGTGACAACCAAATCAAAAGTAATGTCCGTTCCGATGAAAAAGTGTCCGTCTGTCATGATTTTCAATTTCAATTTTGGTGAATATACATTATTGATTTAAAGTTTTAAACTTTTCATTCACACGTAGTGCATGTCAACGATTGTTCAGCGGGTTTTTTTTTTTCTAATTTTCTGACCTGTAAGGAATAAAACCACTGTTTGTACATTCTTTTTGTGTATCACGTATGGACATTTTGCATCAAAATGCTAACAACCGTTTGACAGAACTATATCTGAAGAATATTTTCTAATATTTTTTTTGGGTTTCCTTAGAATAATGTTCAAGCATAATATTAAAGCAATATTCAATTTTTGAAGAGCGCCCAGCCAATTTTCAAATTTTGATATTTTTGCACACTATGTGTTGGTAAATTGTCTAGAAAACTCAAAAATGCGTATTTACTCATAAATGAGCGATTTTTGTAATTAGAATTGGATCCTAGATTGTACTTAACGCAGAGCTGGAAATGCTAAGTTTAATGTCCATCCATTGATGAAATATGCCACCTCAAGAAAATGACCTACCTCTACTTGACTTGCCTGAACCAAATAAAACAACTAATAGATAGCGTAGATACGTACATGGGCGCTTTTTCCCGGCTATTTTCATATTGGAAGGCCGTTTCCAGCAGCTGTTGAATGATTTCGGGATCCCGATATTAAATATTCTAGTTACAAATCCTTCCGTTTTGACACCTAGGAAAAACATTGTAGAGCTTAACCCATCACAGGTATAGTTTAACTAGCCAGTTACAATGCACCGTGTAAAAATCTCCAATTTTTTTGAAAAATTGGGGCTCTCTCTCAAAAAAAGTGCTAATATTGCTCAAACAAACCTTCAAAATTTTGAAATACCAAAAACTAAGACAATTGATATAGTGAAAAAAATTCCGTCGTGATGTTTGTTTTAACACCTCCGTTACAAAATTGCCTGATGACCAAAGGTCCACCCCTTGTAACTTGTTTAAAAAACAAACAACCAATGTCCAAGTAACTTGAGATATTAGGGATATTCCTTAAAGTGATTTCAACACAAAAATCTGAAAATTAAATCTTCACCTTGATGCTAACCCTAAACCGATCTCTGGCTTCAAAAACCTTGCTCGAAGAGGGGACAGTAAGAAGAAGCCGTTTTGGATTGTACATTCGAACATGCAGATGCCGAGCTGGCTTTCCATCAGGGGCGTATAAACGCTTAACTAGACCTCTAGTCAAGTGTGAGCAAGGACCTGTAGATGTCGTCCCTCATTGCGAACGGGTAAAGATTAATTTTCCCCCCGATTCAGTGGCGTATCCAGGATTTTGGAAACAATAATGTAGGATGTTGGGAAACTTTAATGTACTCGCTTTGCTCGCCGGTCTTGACTTATTTCTTTGCGTCTCAAAATAGACGGTGTCAGCACTGCAATGCTTGTAAATCAGTAAACATCAACACACGACTTCTCCCTGGCTTTCCTCTTCCCTTACTCTTTCCTCCCTTTTCCTTGCCCCCTTTTTTCTCCCTTGCCTTCAAAATTTCTCCCCATTTTTCCTTCCAAAGGGGGGGGTTTTGCCTGAGTCCCCCCTTCGGTCCGTCCACCCCCGACTAACGCCCACTGCTTTACTTTACTTCAAAAAGACGAAAATGGCCACCGTTATTCCGATAGAACGCGTCCCCACGTATTTAAAAAAACTCGTACGGTCATACTTTATACCGGTGTCATCTACTACAGTGTCCTGTGTGACTGAGTGTCTACCCACGATATGTCAATTGTTTTTCGCTATTGAGTGCTGTCTGCATCATTTGTTTCAGCACTGTTCCCAAATGACCTCGTCTACAAGGTCACGAATTATTCCTACAATGTTGCTATGGTCGCTAGGACACTCTCTCATGGGGACACTCAGTTTCTTTACAACGGACTTAACCCTGCTCTTCTTCGGCATTAAATCGTCGGACTTAAGCCAAGTTAGGTCCGATAGAGTTACCCCCGACGCGCGCGTTCCACACGGCAAATAATCCAACCTAAACGATCAATTTAGGTCCGGTATTAAGTGACTTATGTTCAACCGAGTGGAGAGACGATGGACAATAGGTGTACAATAGGCGTGGGGGGAGGAATTAGTGGAATTTGTTTTTTTCATCCATAGGACATAGTAATACGGGGTAATAACTACACGTGTGGGATAGACCTTAAACGCATCAGAGCATAAGACTGCATTAAGCATAAGAATAACCCGTATATACGGAGAGCATGAGCGCATAATATGCAACAAATGATTTGCTGGGGACCAACGGGAATAAGAGCATAAACTGCATGCCATAAGGAAAACCGATGTAACAGAAAAAAGGGGCGCATAAGACATAAGCGAATAAGACTGCATAAGCATAAGATTTTTTGTGAAAACAAACATTTGGGAGGCACATCCCCGTATGCCTTGACATGTCAGATCCTCCATCCCCATCCCCCTCCCCCCGATTATGCTCCGCGATGGTAATCGAATGCGTTTTACCCCATCGTGCGCTTATCATCCCGCATAGGCTCGTGGGGCGTATGCGTTTTTACACTCTTATGCTCCCATGCGCTAATTGCTCCGTACATACCGTTATTATCTTATGCTTAGCACCCATGGCTAGGATGTTATGGCCGGCTTTATGAGAAGTATTATACGGTTATTCTTATGCGTATGCACTCTTGTGTTTATGCGTCTATGCGCTTATGACTACGAATATACGCGGTTATTCGTAAGCTTATGCCAGTATTAGGTTCTATTGCTCTTATCGATTCTATGACGTATATTACCGTTATTCTATGCTTATGCCACTCTTATGCGATTATGGTCCGTATATACGATTATTCTTATGCTTGCACTCTGATGAGATTTTGCTTTATAAGATTATGTTCCGTATATTACGGTTTAGTTTATTAACTATGCATCTTATGCTCTATGCGATTATGCTATCCACTTGCATGCTTTATACTTTGCAGTATTATGACTTTAAGTGTATTCATGGTGCATAACCAGAGCCGCTGTGATGCTAATCTGCTTTGTGGATCAATGCAGTCCACAAAACTTGTTAATTAACCGGATGTTGTGACCCCTGACTGAGGGTTTTTGGAAAGTGCATAGACACCTCAATTTCATTGTTTTTGGAAATGTTGATCACCAAATAGAGGAGAAATTATTCAGAAAATACGATACCCATCCAAATTCCGTCATTTCTTTGTGGAGCTTACGACTGTAGAAAAGTAAGCTTGATTTTGGGTTTGGTGATTGTGACCCGTAATGTTTAAAAATCTTGTGAAAATAATATGAAATGTTTCGATCACTTCCGACTCTTGAGAAAGAAACGTCTTATTGAAAAAGTTCATGTACCTGTAACAAAGATTAACTTCTGAAAACTGGGGCCCACGCGCGCCCATAGTGTAATTCTACCTTGAAAACCCACCAAATTTTTGTTAAAAAAAAATATTGAACTATCTTTGTTGAATTTGTTACGTTTTGGCTGTTGAGAGGCCAGATACAGTCGAAAATGATTCCAATGCAGTTTCATTGGAATATGAGTGTGATAAGTCTTACTTTATACATAACCCTCGTCTTCCGGGGGTGGGGTTGTTCCCCGCCTCTCTCTATTCTTTTCGCCCTACTAATACCCCATTTTCCGGTGTCAAATGGAGTTAATTTAATTGCCAATTGACTTTTTATGCCCCGTTTCATGGCCCCCCTAAAAAAAACACTACGGGGTACAGGAAAGGTAAGGGTGATCCCAACGTGATTGATGGGTGTGGAAATTACCAACACGCCTAGTACGACACGGAATATCACCAGACATTCCATTTGATTTTAGTTGCCAATTGATAGCATGTCCTCTTTACCTTTGATACCAAAATGAGTACCACATAATAACGTCTCATAATGACGTCATAATGTCTACACATGATGGAAAATGTGTTACAATTTATTTATTATGAGCCAGTAAATTTGCAAAATATCAAGTTTTCTTCCTTATGCAGCAGTATTTTTCATACTTTATTACCTTATGAGTCATAGTGACGTCATCATTGGTTTCTAATTATGGTGATACCAATGAAAGATAAACTATAAGCATAACGGTAGGTACCAAATTTATAGGAATTGGATGTTCAATAAAGGAAAATTCAAGGGGGTGGTACCCCCTTCGTGGTGTGTTATAAAAATGCTCGAGTTAGACAAAGGGTTAATTAAGCAAAGTTTCAATGATGAAAAATGTATAACCTATCAAGATTTCTAATATTCCTTAGTGACGTATAAAGAACTTTGGTGAGTAATAATTATTCGTTATCATGTTCTTATGCTTAATGCTTCAGAGTTTGTTCAAGTTTGGGTGTTTGGAATTTATTCATTGCGCCTTTTAAATATTTCTTGTGAGAAAAGGACATTCAGGGGGACATTTTATGGTCTTAATCGATCTGGTATCGTGACATGAATCCTGTTGTAGTGATTGGTTAAAGCTTACAACCTCTCAGAACAAGAGGTTGCATGTCACCTTTTATCACCATAAATATTGTTATTTAAGGGTCAACAGATAAACCTGTAACATTTGGACTCATAGTATTTTCTGAAAGCGGATAGGAATGACATGAATGGGGCATTCGTTATCGATAGCCTCCGACTTACCGAAAAAAAGTTAAGATCGTACACCATTAATAACTAAACATTAGTGACAAGGGGTTTCCCTCCGTTATACCCAAGGGGGTCCAGTTTCCTGAAGGAATTTTACACGAAATTAGTAGGGTAATAAAAACACACCAATCAACAATAAGAAAGTATTATTATTATTGCTTTAAATTAACGAAACACGCAAACATTGAGAAAAAAATCAATGAGCCTTGCGCTTAAACCATACATTTTGAAAACTAGTTTCCTGTGATAATTACTCTAGAAGACTATATTACATAATACGGTTAACACAAAATTTTCTCTTTAGGAAAGCTGTATTTGTAGGGTGTTAGCCAAAATACACGTCATTTTTTCCATGAGAGTTTCAGCACGGTTTTTGAGGGTTCACGATGAAATTGTTTCCAGCTCATTAGGGTTACTTATAATGTACTAAATGTCTTGTATAATGATATATTTAGCAACATATATATGTGCACATATATTATCAAAAATGGCTATAATTCGGACAGTTTAAAAAACTATTTTCAGCAGACTTCTGTTAGTGCCGGGGGGCGCACCGGCCCTCACTAATTAACTCATTAACAGCAGGGCCGATTTTGTTTCCTTTTAGTATAAAAAGAAGCGCATTTAAAGCCAGACATTTACAAAATATCAACGAAATAATTTCATCCGTGAATCGGTCAGGGCGAAAAAAATTTGGGTACATATAGGAACCCCCGTTGGTCACTTTAAGGCTGACTCAGAGATTTCCAGAGTAGGGCGCCCTCAATTTTCAAACAAATTGTGTTTTTTGCATGTACATAATGTGTGTCCATATACAAGTCACTGTGTGAAATAGCTAAGTCGAAATCCTTCATATAGAAAATCACAACTTTGTTCTAAATTTCCGGATCCGGAATTTTTGTTATACACAGTATCCTATGCACTGTTATAAATGTTTACTTTGGAATTTGGCATTTTAGATGACTATCTTTAGTTCTAGTTGACTATTTTTAATTATATTTCAAAGATCTCTGAGTCAGCCTTTAAGTGTTAAGATGATATAAACATAGACATGCCCTTATCATTATTTTAGGCAGTGATTTGCTTCGTAGACTGCCATGTATTTTAATGTCAATCAGTGGATAGAGCGCAAAATTGATGACTTGATTATAGCTCGGTATACGAGTATTACATGAACGAGGAAATCGCTTAGAGGGCGCACACATATAAACTAGTTTTGCAATAAAGTCATCACAAAGCTGGCAACCCGACAGTAATGAAATTCAGCCGTGTAGCAAAAAAAAAAAAAAAATAAACTTTTCAGAATGTTTTTTGAACCGTGACAATGATCCTACCAAAGTATGTTATCAATAACTCGGCATAGTTTTTACCTTCCCATGTACCGTATTGTTGGTAGTACCATGACGTATTTGCCGCCCCTGCCAAGTACAAGAATAATTAAACATATCAACATGGCTGTTTTCTAATTACTAAATACACATGTAAGATTTAAAACAAACAGGGAAATCATGTTTAATGACCAGAGATTATCTTTAAACAACCTTAAAGTGACAGGAGGAGATTTTTTTTAGGATACAAATTTCTCTCAAATTTCACGGAATCGGTTGTAGACCACCTACCGAGAACGTTTCGAAGGCTTATTGAGCAAACAAGTACAAAAGAAAACCGCAAACCTTGTTTTGAACTTGCCTGCTATCGTAATCGTCCCCATAGAACACCGTGCTTTGACTTTCTGTCGTGCACGACAGAAAGTACTAAATCATCATCTTACTACATAAAGACGGCGTATTCGACTTATTCATTTCATGTGTGATCTAATACATTGGTAAGCATTCCAAATATGCAAAAAAATGGGGTTCGACAAAAATTGGTGGCGCTTCTTTCTTGAAATCTCCTCATGTCTCTTTAACTGCAAGCGATTCTAGTGTTGGATATATCTGGCGAACCATCGTAACATTGGTTTGTGATGAGGTAAGTTATACTTCAAATACTATTCTAGTTACTTCATCACTTGGTAAAACAGTCCTCGTGACTAACAAAAATTAAGATCGCTTCTTTAACATGAAATTACTAAATTGAAGGGCACTTTCCAAAGGCTGTGTCAACCTACAAAAATGGATAATCATGGAGATATCGAGGAATCTGATTGTAAAACGAGTAGGCCTATTATAGGGCCTTAATAATTTGTCAAATTCCACAGACGTCGACTGTTTGTACTTAAGTGAATTGACAGGGTATAAATCTTCCCATAGGTTTGGTAAAATTTCATGAAAGTATGCCCATTTTGGAAAAAAACCCAAACATTTAAATCGTTTTACGACCTTCTTTCAAAATGACGACATGACATTTACATTCTTTCGTCACTAGTTTATCCTGTAAAGAGGAAGATTTTGGTAATTCGGAAGGATTACGAATAACATAAATGTATTTCCTTGATTAAAGCAACATTTAAATCGTTACATCACATGTGGAACAACATCGTACCAAACTTTCGAAAAATGGTAAATTTGTGTGTCTTTGGTATAACTACTCTTCGAGTATAAGTTGTGCCTCTACATGGAATATTTTGGGTATATTAATTTTATGTAATGTTACTCTGTCAAATAGGCATACATTAACCACTACAGAGGCACAACTTATACTCAAGAGTACTATACCCAAGACCACAAAATTTACCATTTTTAGGGTTCACACAGCGCTCGCCTCATAAGCAAAGGTTTTTGGGTCGGGCTTCCAGCCCGCTGTCACCAATGTGTTGTGTATGGCACCTCCACGTATCAAATCATGGCGAGTTTTCCCGCGCATGTCAGATTTTCATTCCCAAAAAAAACGCGCTGGGTAACATTTTTCCCGCCCATATGGCGAGTGTGAGCGTTATATGTCGAGTTTAAAGCGCCATCTGTCCAGTTTGCCCTCTATACATCGAGTTTGTCTCTCCTAGATGGTGAGTTTGACATAAATCATGTCCAGTTTTATATTACGCTCCCGTATCAAATCCATGGTGCGAGTATTTATCCCGCGCATGTCGAGTTTTCACGCGCGGTTTATCGAGTTCTCTCGCCATATGTCGATTGTGCAGCATTATATGTCCAGTTTACAACACATCGCTATCCGTGTCCAGTGGCCCTCTATACATCGAGTTGTGCTCTGTATATGGTGAGTTAACATCAATCATGTCCAGTTTTACGCTCCACGTATCAAATTATTGCGAGTTTTCCCGCGCATGTCGAGTTTCATCACTCGCTGTGTATCGATTTTTCCCCCTCCTCGCCATAATGTCCGAGTGTGCGCGTATAATGTCGAGGTTTACAAAGCGCTATATGTCCATTTGCCCTCTATACACAAATCGAGTTTTGCTCTCTATATGGATGAGTTTGACATTAAATCAATGTCCAGTTTTCAAAATCTCGACATGATTTTTTCTCAACATGAGGAAAACTCGACAATGATTTTTGGTGTAATGGGTAAAAAATCAGTCGAGTTTGCTCATGTTGATAAAAAATCATGTCGAGTTTGCTCATGTTGAGAAAAAAATCATGTCCGATTTGCTCATGTTAGAAAAAATCATGTCCAGTGGCAATGTTGAAAAAAATCATGTCCAGTTTTTTAAATCGGGGCATGAAAAATTTTTATTCTGGACTGATTTTGAAACTCGGCACAATAGAGTTCAAACTGGATGACCGCGCGGTAACCTCGACATATAGCGGGTAAACTCGATAAACAGCGCATGAACTCCGCATGATTTGATACGTGGAGCGTGCCATAGTTGTGCACTTGGGCAAGGCGCTTTACCTCGCTTCCCTCACCACCCGGAGTATAAATGGGTACCGGTGTCAATACTACCGGGGGGGGGGGGCACTTGTATCAAAAGTGGATGGATGCGGTGAATCACATGGACTTTCAAATGCACCCCTAAACACGTTATTTCAAATCACCTACAAAAACAGCTTAAACATACCCTAAACCAGTAATTTTTTCTGTTTATGATACCCTCAACAGACCCATTGCATTGAATCGTAAATATCCCCTTATTATCTGCGTTGCTTATTCCCAGTTCCGATTACAATATTTTGGATAATGTTGATTCCTGCTTCATGCGATATAACATTGAAAAGTCAGGGTTAAGAAAAACCCCCTTTCCATATTTTGCTGTTTTTGACACCCTAAACGATGTCGCGCGTACATCGCCTGTTGCAAACAGACACCTTTTTATCGCGTTTTCTTGTTCCCCACAGCATCATATCCACCTTTGGAATACAGTGGCCCCCCGGCTTACATGTCCCGTGTGACTGAGTGTCCTACACCCACCTGCCTCTTGTATTCTCCATTGAGTGTCTGTAACTGTCGCATCATTTGTTTCAGCACTGTACTCAAAAAATGGCCTCGTCTACAATTCACGTTTAATTCCGTACATGTTGCTAAGGTTGCTAGGACACTCTTATATGGGGGACACTCAGTTTCCTTCTTTCCACAACACCGGCTTGCTGGATGCCAAACACCCGCTGTGCGGGAGGAGTGGCGAACCCCCAGCAACATCAATGAGGGATCTGGCCCAAACGCCATTTGACAGAGAGATGGGCACTCCGCCTGCGGGCGCACCAGTTACATTTTTACCAATGTCACAGGGAGGTGCGGGCCAAGAACTGCCAATTTCACACTCGCCATTGGTTTAAATTACGTAAAAGCGAAATCTTGACGAAAAATTCTGATCTTTTTTTATGTTGTCAAGGAATTTTCTTATTTCCAACACCGTTTGGAGTTGAAAATCAACTCCACTGGAAGGGTTATTCTGAATGTTTTTGTATGAATAACGAAACGAGGACAGGTGTATGTGGGTCATGGAAACACCCATGGCCGACCACATCAAAACATCCAAATTGGTTTGTGTTCACTCCTATTGCTGTAATTTTCTTTTGACATTTTTGGGGTGATTTGCTTATACATGAATGAATGCTTTTGGCCCGCCACCGCCTGAATGACATTTGTTTGAATTAGCACATGGTTAATACATCATGAAAGGCAGTCAAGGCCTGACTCCGAGATTTCGAAATAATTTTTTGTGTATTAATTAAAATAGAGGACTATAACTACAGATAGTCACCTACAATAAATGCTCAACTTCCAAGTTTGAGATGAATCCGGATTTTTTTCGTTTCTGATGCCAGTAAGCATTTATGGTATAGTATAAAATTCCTGATCAGGAATTTTACAACAAAGTTGCGATGTTCGATTGAAAGACAATTATTTTGAGCTTAGATATTCACACAGTGATTTCGTGATTTCAAATATAAGTGAGACCTCATTAAAAGTTTTAGGTTTGTCCATTCACCGTGAGACGTACGAGGAACTGGGTGGGATATTTTAATGATCAAAGTAGAAAAGTTTATGGTACTCATACAATGGATAGTAATGTAGCTAGTAAATAAATATTGCCATAGAATACATTGTTTCACATCTAAGATAGCTTGGATGTTTCATTTGAAGTATCAGGATGAAAACACCAGCAAATATTTCATTAAATGTTGTTATTTGAACATAACTTACCTTTGACACTACAAAATATCATTCTTTAACACAGTACTGGAGAAATAATGCATTCTTATATCAATGCACACATAACACAACTAAGTTTTTATTTTTGCCATGAAAAGTGGGCCAAACTTGTATAAGAGGTTAGCACAAAGCGGATTTGACAAGTCCTTCTATCCATTGTAGAACTGAATGCATCAGTTTCAAGTAAGCTGATTCTGTAAAGTAACTTTGTACCATGGACACAATATGTTTTGTGATGGCAACAAAGGCCTAGTCTCCACATGGCCGGGGATTCAACCATCATCCCAATGGATTTATGTATGGAGTCTCACGTAATTTGAAATCTACTATAGTATGTAGACTAGCATTGTGTATATGCAATAAAGCACGATTTGTCAGAAAATTGAGCGCGCCCTCCTCGGAAAATCTCTGAGTCAGCCTTTGATTCCTAACCAGAATCCAGAATTTCTTAGAACCAAGCTCTGTGATGTTACTTCTAATTGCACAGTCCTATTAAAGGGGGGGATGACCCGATTTAAGTCTAGAATTTTTTCATCTTGATAGATTTGCCTTCACCCCAAAACCCTATCTGTAAAGTTTCGCGATGATATTCCAACCCCTTTTTAAATGAGAGCTAAAAACGCGATTTTGGTAATCCCCACTGCATAGAGTACTGTGTAAAATAAATATTGGTCGAACAAAATGTGGCATATTTTCGTTCATAACATCCAAACCAAAAGCCCTTTAACCCTACGTTTTCACAGGGTAAATGGGAAAAATAGTGACTTTCTTCTGATACCAAAATTTAGATCACTTCCGGTAAAATCTAGGGTCCCTGGGGACGAGGCTATTAGCGATCGGATCATGGACCTTTAAGTATTAAAGTTTACTGATGAAGCAAAAGACAGATGTATACTCGTGTTAATACAAATAACTTGAAATGCTACTTGCTATCGGTCCCAGATCACGAAACAAGAAATCTTGCTGCCAATAAAACTGTTTAGAAACTAAATTACTTTGTCTGTAGTGGTTAGTCACTATTTCTAGTGTACCAGGGGAGCAGGACATTTTTGTACGATTAAACGAATTTGGTATCCACATAAAGCTTAAAGGACTCCCATTTGTATAAAGTTCTCCGCCCGTTTTTTGAAGTTGCCAATTGTGGCCAAATAATATGGCTCAATAAAAAAAGTTTGAATTGCTGATAAAGTTATTTTTGTCTATTTTGCATCTATATAATGTAAGAATGTAAAAATAAATAAGACAGGTTCTAAAAATGTCCTACCCCTATAAGCATGGCTGTTTTTTCCCCATAACGTAACAAGAAACCCATTACCAATAGCTAAAAGCTGCTAAAGCAATATCGATGACAAGATAATGAAACTAGTGCGTCTTTCCCCCACCACACCTGTCCCTAAAATTAGTTTCCCTTCCATATCAAGACATCGCGTATATTATACATTTTATTATTATTATAAAATGACTGCCTTTGATGGTAAAATGTCAATTTCACCTTTCTATCAACACAGGCATGATATTTAACTGAGGTATAATTAACGTAAAGACACAAAAAGGCGTGTATTTTTGTGTCTCGATATTATGTTTAGACAATTTTTTAAATATTTAGTGATATGTTTAGACAAATCAATATTATACACCTCAGACAAGTCATGTAATTAAATTATTTAAACAAATATTACATAGAAAATCGAAGAAACTGGCGATCACTCAAACCCGGTCCTCTTGTTATCTAGGCGTGAGAATTACCACTGGCCACAAGGGACTGTATTTACGTGGACACTGAGAGAAACGTCGTTATGTACTTCAGTCTTTATTTTAAGATTCTCAAGCGGCCGTAATTATTATGCATTTAGAAGAGATGACCTCATATGCATGATTCTAGCAGAATCTATTACACAGCGAATTCATTGAGTTTCGCTTTGTCATAGGTTTTCTGCATAGGTTTCTGTCTGCCAGATCCATGCATTAGACCTCCTTCTACCTTATAAATTCTTTTAAATACAACATGCATGTACTTTTCACAGCTGTTTGTTGCCGGGGGTGAAATCAGCATGACACCATATCAATTAAAACCGCTAACTAATGGCTGCTATGCTCTAAACCGATTGAGATAGCAGGTTTTCCACTTTATCTAATCTTATAAAACCGGCCACCCGTTCGGTAGGTGTTGGTTTTTTTCTACAACCAGTCAAAAATTAAAATGGTATTGATTGATATTGATTTAAAGAAATTGGTATCCTAAATTATTTTGTGTCCCTTTATCAAGTATTTAATCAATATCGTTGCATCAATAAGGTTAATGGCTATCCCGTCATCATTATATTCTAATCAGATACGATTATCTTCTAGCAAACATTTATAGACTGGGTGTCCTTGGTTCAGTCCGCTTATGAGCGACAACACAACAACACGCTAGTGTAAAGGTTGGAATCAAACTGTCATTTTATAGAACACGTGCAATCACATGAGTTTACGATCACACTAGCATTAATGTAGCCTAAATGAACCTAAATCCTGCGTTTGACGGTAAGTGGATGCTTCCAATATTGTGGATAGACTGTGTGTGTCCAGCGCGGTAGTGTGTGTGTGATTTGTGTGCGTATGTGTATGTGTGTGTGTGATTTGTATGCGTATGTGTATAATGAATGTGTGTGTCGAGCGCGGTGGTGTGTGTGATTTGTATTGCGTATGTGTATATCAGAGCTGGGGTATATGAATGTGTGTGTCGAGCGCGCGTATGTGCGTATGTCTCTGGACATCATGTCTCTGGATTATCTTTAGTACTATCCTCAATAGGCCCAAGTCATGCCCCGGGGGTGTGGCTGTTTTCTCCCCCCAACAAACCTTCGCAAAAACTGTCTTTCTTTATTATGCTATTGATGCACAGATGTTTGCCTGAGTCGCGCATTTTTGATCAGGTTACCCCCTTCCGAAAGATAAATCCTGCGTTCCTGCTATTCTTATTTTTATCATGAATCAATTAGCAAACTTTTTTATTAAAATATAATATTATTAATATCCAAAATACCAAAGTTTTAAAGTGATTTCATAATTACATAATCACAACACACTGATGATGAACTTCTAGTTCGAAAGCTTTGTAATTTTTTATGGCCTGTTAACTGTTGTTTGTACTTTCATTATTCTAAATGGAATCTCGAAAGAGATCCAGGCCATCTCTGCAGCTTGTTGCTGTTGGTAGTATTTTTGCTGTTTACCTACATAATGAAAAGGGGTTCACACACACACCCACACACTAACACACAAACACACACACACACGCACGCACGCACGCGCGCGCGCACACACACACACACACAAACAAATCACTCTGCTCTGCCCGTTCCACTATTTTGGACCAGGGAACCCCTTCCGAAGAAAATGACAGC
>JAMKCH010015553.1:0-50574 GCA_023653785.1 Ophioderma brevispina
GGAAGATTCTGAAAAAAAAAATGAAGTTCATCGCCGATGTGGGAGGTTAAAAGGGGGGGGGGGGTTTACCAGGGCCCGGGCTTGCAAGGATGCCGTAAAAGAGAGCACACAAAGGCCCAAAATATGCATTTTTTTCTGAAAACATGCCGAGTCCTGAGGTTTCGTCCTCTCTTGGTCCCCAGCAAACTCTCGGCAGCGCTCAGCCCTATCAATGGGCAAACGTTTGCAATGTTATTAGTTTACCCCCCCCCCCACACACCAACACACACGAACAGTCACAAGAGACATACATACTACCAAAGTAATCCCTATCCCCAGTATTCCCCACAGCAGATTGTATTAAATTGAAAACTACTTGCGTCTATATATATTTATTAAATTTCCAAGAAAAATCAGAAAAATTACTGATATATTTTGGTAGTCATGGTAACGGATACATTAAAATCACTATTCTAATCCTTCTTTCACGAATCAAGTTGTAGAAAATCGTATACCAAAGTTATTAATGTTTATATTTCCTGTGCAGTAACGCTTTGACATCGCCATGGCGATATAAATTGAGATTTATCCGGATAGTGCACCTGCAAGATGGATCGTGCATGAGATTAATTTGTCAAAAAATGGTCTTATTTGTTAAATTAAAATTAACCATGAAAAATGATTTTAGATTTAAAAAAATGAAGATAAAATGTTTTTATAATGTTCAATTAATAATTCTCAGCTTTTCAAATTGATTTTATCATCAAAGTTATTTTCATGATTTATAATTTTTTTTTAAAATTGCATGACAAATGAAATACAAAATTGCTGTTAATTAGACATTTTATGTGTATGATAAATTACGTGTCAAAATTAGTGACAAAAATTATAATCCGTCATGATTTTGTAAATGATTAATATAACCAAATATAATTTGTCAAGCAATTTTAGAAAATGGACATTTTTAAGTCATTAAAGTATCTGACAAAAAAGGTTAAATGCTATAAACTTGTTAAGCATTCTGAAAACATTTTTATCTTGATTTTCTTGAATGATAAAAAAAATCAATTCGCACATGACTAATTTTGTCAAATAAGACCCTTTCCTTGAGGAATATTTTCAGTGACGAATATTTTCAGTGTGTTAAAGGTGGGCGCCGGCGACCTGATCGAGGTCCTATTTTGCATATTTCCAGAAGCGTATCCCGGGGGGGGGGGGGGGGGGGGGGGGGGAAGCAAGCATGTAGTCCCGATCGTGATGTTCCGTCGGTACATTACGGTCCGTCGGTACATTTGTCTAAAACCTGTTAATGTGTATAAAGAGATATTGGTGACCGTCAATACATGAACTACGTTGTTGGCGGTGACTAATGATTGGCCTCAGCGGTGCCCCCCCGCCGGAAAAGTTTTGGTTTGTCGGTATATTCACAATCACAAGGACCATGCAAGTACATGTACCACAAAAATGTGTGCACGTATGTGAAAACAGCGAGCAATTATGTTTAGGGTTAACATTTGGGTCAACATTTTATCACAGACACACAGCCAGAGCAGACACACGCACACTTCCAAAGCAATCCATATGTGCCCTCTTGCATACGACACAAAAATGTTGTTTTGAAATGTGATGAAGTGTCATTGTGCTTTATAAGCAACAAATAGTTGAATATTCCGAGTTATAGTTTTAAAAATGTGTGGGTGTTACCGATTTTGGTACCAAAATTTTAAAATGGTAAATAATATTTACGTCCTGTTTGTCAACCCTCGAATATATAAATCAAAACACGCAGGAAGTCTCTCAGTTTAGTTATGTACATATAAACAATCACTTTTTATTAAACACTGTTTAACCTGGGTTAACGTTAACTGGGGTACTTCTTTGTGGTATATACAATAACATTATTGTACAATACAATATAATCATGAAATAATCTATTAACAGAGTTGAAAATGCTCATTATGATAAAGTCTGACAATTAATACTCTTAGTACTGTAATAATAATAATGTAATTGGCAGAGAACATTGTTACACTTCATCAGCGGCGACGCCATGGAGAAAATTGTCAACATCTGACAAATTACGAGTAAAGCATAATAATCCCCATTCAACTGTAGATATTTATTGATCCATTTCGTGCAGAAATTACATGAAAGAATAACCCACACTCTAAAACAGATTAGTTGGCGAGGAGCTCACCAAAATAACTAGTCAAATCTAAGACACAATTCGGATCAAATTGAATCAAAATTTGACCAGTTTGATACCAAAATTAGTTAAAAAGTTGGAAAGAATATCTGGGTAGGGTCCCCGCTGACATATTTTCGGTATCAGAATGACAAATCTGCTTAAGTGTGTAGATTGTCTTCCACATTTCGTACACACAAGGATTAAAAATAAATCCCAAATTTTGTGATTAGGGACCAATCCATTTTTAGATTTAAAATTAAATCATAGATTAGAAATTTAAATCGATGATTTAATTTTAAATCTAAAAATGGATTGGTCCCCATTGATTTTAAACCCCTGTAATTTAGAGTGTATAGCACCACTACTGCATATCGTCGTGGGTTGTCCAAAATCGACCAGACTTTCGCTGATTTGGGAGAACTTCCTGAACGTGCAAACTTACGGAAACCAAATTAATGTATTATCCAACTCTTAGAAAACCCTCGTCAATGTGTGAACAATAATCCAAGACCTACGGTCAGAGGGTATTTCAAACAGCGCAAGAGATCCGTCAAGATGAAAGTGAAATTCTTTGACAAGAAATTAACGAAAGTAACATTTCACTATTGCTTGCGAATAAATTTCACAGTATGACTAATCTGCATTTCAGTCCGAACCTTACCATAACTTAAATCAACCCGAGATAGGGGTTCTATGCAAATAATCAACTTTTCTCGAAAACAAAATTTATACGTAATATCGGCAATCCCCGATCCTTGACCTGTTTTTACAAGAAAAAATCGACTTTTGTCAGTCGTAATTTTTAAGCAATTTTCCTGTCTTTTTGGACTTAAAATCAAAATTTGTGAAAATGTAATGCATAAATCTGTTTAAGAAAAAAATCAGACAAAGTTTTGTTGTGATATTCTTATTCAAACCATTTCTAAGAAAATACACCGTCATCCATACAGAATACCTATTACATATGAAGTTAATTATCTTTCCAGAATTTCAAATGTAATGTATAGTTCGGGAATGTAAAATTTTGCTGACTAAACAAAATATTTAATATATAAATTTTCACCGCTAAACATATACTAGACCCTACATGACTGTTTCTAGAGTTACATTATACCTTTCAGTGATTTTCAACAATTGTGTCTCTCCAATTCCGATGCATTTAGTTCACACAAAGTAACCTTTTTGAGCCGCACAGTGAAATAGTCAGGTGGAAGTTTAGGTACACAGCCTGAAGGAGGAAATGGAGTACAGACTTTTTCTATTGATTAGATTTTAGTCCTAGGACCTAAGCCACTAATTTTTGGAGGGTGTGCAAAATTGTAGCAGTGCAATTTTGAAATCCAATATGGTTGCTACCATGTCCAAAAATCACTAAAAATCATTCTAAGTATTTCCGATAGAGACAATAATTCTCGGTATCGGTTGTTTTACGTCCGAGAAAGGGTTGGTAACGTAATTTATCATTAAATTGCCAGAAAATCCAATATGGTCTGACTCAAAAGTCAAATATGCTTTCAGAATCATTGAAATGATCTTAACACATCCATTATACCTATTTTTACGCTACTTGGAATACATGCTGAACCCTCCAGAAATTATTTAGCTTAGGTACTCATTGACAAAAAATCGCTCCCTAGAAAAAGTCTTTACTCCATTTCCACCCTGTGGCCACAACTTCCTCAGATAAAGGGGGTATTTCCCCGCAACATAATGGTACAAATCACACGAGGTACCATAGCAACATTTAATTAACACTTTCAGAGAATACTATAAATACGCACATATTTGGTACCCCTAAGAGAGAAAAAAGAAAGCTAGGATATAAAGAAAATACACGGAAAAGGAAAGAAAGAAAAGAAAGCTATGGGCTTCTATACGTTTTAAATATTTTTGTCATGAAATAACTCGAATGACTCTAACAAATTCATCTCCACAGCATACATTTGGAATGACAATAATCTATTCCAATCACAACCTCACATTCGTTTACATACACCTTATAGCCTCTTTTCATGATACAAATACACGAGGCGTATACGGGTGTGTACTTAGTACAGCCATTATAGTAGTTTCCTTGGTACCAAAACATAAATGGCTTTATTTTATGTTAACCACTTCTATGACGTACTACCACTTTAATTAAAACTTACAGCTATTCTAATTGCGCCACAGGTTCATGCTTAGAAATTGAAACTAAAACCCCGGCAGGAATTCGATTTTATTAAAAATAAACTATTATGTAATAATCTCTACATGATATTGATACATTAAGCGAATTATATTTGACAAATAATCCCAATGCGAAACTAAGTGTTAAGAGGAAATTAGGGCGACATCGTATGCTAACAATGACATTCTAAATAGATGAAACTATATAGCAACTTCACTGAAATGACGACACCTAGGGTTGCAAAATTTCCCGGGAATTTCAGAGCGGAAAATTTCCATGTAAATTTTTGGAATCACGAATTTATGGGAATTTTATGAAATTTTCGGGAATTTTCAAAAATCCTTTGGAATTGGATACAAACTATAAGGTCATTTTGTTCACATTAAAATTACCGGTAAACTGAATGCTACAGAAGAACTACAAGGAAAAACATCATGTTTTAAACAACTGAGAAAAATGATAATCACCAACTTCTGTTTATTTTTGTATTCCTCTCACTCACTGGTCTTGTAGTTTGTATTCTGTTAACTACCCACTTTGAGTTCACCTTAGAATAGAGACACTTGGTTGCTTTAAAATCAACTTTAACTTAAAAGGTTTTGACTGCTTCCTGTACCAGGCCAGGCAATTGTTCTGTGGAATTCAGCAAATCAGCTAGATTTTTTTGGAATCCAAATTTCCACAAGTTTGGTAGCCCACTTTTGAGTTGATTTTACTACATCAACCCAAAATCCTCTAAACATGATACAATAATAAATTGAAATTTGTTCCCGAAATCTAAAATCGGCCAATTGCCTGAAAATTCTTAGGCATGCGGTATCTTATTGTGTGCTAATTATACTTGAATTCCGGTTTCATTTGCAACTGTTTGTAAACCATATCTTGTCAAGTTATTTGCTTGCAAACTATCAGTCTTGCTCAAGGATTAATTAAAAGAAAGAGGTGGCATTAATATATTTAAAGCAGACTAATTAGAAGTGTTAGACTTTTATATTTTGTAATAGTCTTTGTTATTTTAGAAAGGTCAATATCTGTGGGATTGAATACAGTATCCTAAATTGAAAATTTAAGTTACACTTGAACAAAATGACATTAAATTGTACAGTAGAAGTGTTGTTAAATTTTGTAATAAATGGTAAATGAGTCATGCCAGATTGAAGAAAACAGTATTAATGAGGTTAATTTCCCAGTAGGAAATACAAAAAGTCTATTCAAAATGACTACATATCTTGTCCAAGGATGTGCTAATAGAAAAACTATCAAATTGCTCAAGTTCAAATGCAAATGGATAGTCCTCCCTAAGCAAAAATGTTTGAAAATATGTATTTAAAAGTAGTCCAAGGAAAACAAGACCTTTACAAATATGTTTGCGGTAGTGTATTTGTGATCTGGCAATTTTGGCTAGATTTCTATCGAGTGCCCCTTGGACTAGATACTTGTTTCTGGAAAAATCTGAAAATAACACTAATTGTAAAATTAAGTCTTTGATTAATTGGCCTATACCAGTATGTAGTATTTTTAATTGAAAGAAAGGCATAACAAACAAGTTTAATCATTCCGGGAGACAAAATTTTTTAAAATGTTAAACATAATAAATGCCAAAATGAAAATTCCCGAAAATTCCCAATATACCCGGGCCCTTCAAAATTTCAAAAAATTTCTGAATGTTTCTGAAAGTTTCCAAAATTCCCGGAAACTTTCCACTCCTTTGCAACCCTACGGACACCCGACCACAAAATTAAAAACACTATAACGGAATTCATTATTTCTTAACGGAATTCATTATTTCTTAACGGAATTCATTATTTCCTCTCCAATATCGTCCACATAATTTGCAGTGCTATTTCTTAAACACACTGAAGCCCCGATTCCCACCGTAGGGTATGAGTCAATTTTCTCTTATCAAATGATACTGAATGGCACCCCCTGAAATCTGAATTCAGATTTTTTTAAACAACTAAAAAAATCTGAATTCAGATTTTTTTAAACAACTAAAAAAATCTGAATTCAGATTTTATTCTGAAATCATGCCTGAAATACACGCCTCACAATAGACAAACTCTTCTATATAGGCAGTGTCATGCGACTTACGACTAGAAAGCATGTCTCAAAACTAGTAAGAGGTCTTGATGTCATTTATTATGGAAGACATTTCTGTAAAGTCAAGACACATAACAAGCCAATTTCTACAGTCCAATGCCTGAAAACCTCCGTCGAAATGATGTTTTGTACACTATTTGATAAACTGTGGCAACGCGAAAATGTGCGTCTTTGATTCGGACCCTACTAAAAAACTTCATTCGAGCAAGATACAAATTCTCGGATATACTTTCTAGATATGGTAAAATTGATCGACCAAATTTTGCAAATTTTAGTAAGGTTATGGAAGGGGCAGCCCTAAAATGAACGTTTGTGTAACTTCAAGGTTGCATCACCAATATTTTTGTTTGGTCCGTTATCCGAACTATTACAACAGGAAACTGGTATTCCCTTGGATAGTTTCTATATATTTATACAGATGTGAATGCAACATGAAAGTCATATGCAACTGATATACATCACATTTTAGGACTGATGTAAGGCTATTAGGACTGATTATAAGACTCATAGTGTAATGAAAATTAACATAACGACAGCTACTTTATAAACATCGATTTTCCGCAAGAAACTTATCTCGTGACTGTCCCCAAACGACTTTTTTACAGTTATTTTCACGATTTCGCGTGCTGGCTGACAGTTAAAACGATGTTTTTGAAGACCATTTTAAGTGTTATTACCAAATTAAACACATAAACACACTGATATAACAATAGACACACAATTTGTTTAAATTTGTATACACGATAAACAATGTTCTTATTATTAAAAAAAAAACAACTAGATATACAGTCTGGTCTTTATAGATCACAGTGTATGCAATTATATATTTGGGTGTCTATTGTCTACGTTTCAGGGTTTGTGTTAACCATTATACTTGTAAGAGTACAAATAAAACCGAATATCGTGAGGTTAAAAACAATACAAGAAAAAATCGTATTCACTTGTTCTTAATGTAAATACAGTATAAGGACACATTATAAGCATGCTTCCGTAATGATAGAATCAAACTCAACAACGGTACAACCTTATACTGTCGGGTAAGTTACATTATAGATACATTTATCGCTTTACGTAAATTAAATTTCCTCACACGCGTAAGGATATTCTTGCAATTTGAATCTCTATTTCACGCTAAGTATTATAGTATAAATTATACAGAGGAAAATCTTGCATGACGTGTCCTTGTCAGCATATATAATTATTTTATATTTTTACTCATAAAGATAGTCAGAGTAAATTAGCGTTTCATTACATGGCTTGAAACTTCGTTTTAATGTGACACATAAGATTATCCTTAAGTAAAACAAGGCCAAATTGGAAAAGAATGAAACGATTATTTTTTATATGTTTAGTGGCTTTGATTGTCAACAAACTACTTCTTCCCCTCAAGCCACTGTTATTACTTACACAATTTTTAATTTCTTGCCGAAATTCAATCAAGTAACCCACGTTATACTTCACGTCAAATGACGTAGACGTGAGAACATAAAAAAGCTATCATTTTCGGCGGTACGTCGGAGGGGCGAAGCGTAGATCACGAAATATCCCTTTAATTCCATTGTTATCTGGGACAATTGCCATGAACCAGTAGAACCGAAAAGCAAATTGTTAGCTTAGCATTATGTTAACATCGATTTTATCAATTAACACACAAATGGAGATGGGGTAAGAACTGTAGTAACAACCAACATGGCCATGTTATATTACATATAACAAAAAAAAAAAAAAACATGCATGACGAAATTAATGCACATTACTGCATCAGTACTGAACCTCGGCAGGTGGGTATGTCATATTTCGTTCGTAATGTATTTAAATGATTATCTCTAGGGACTTCCCTGGAAGCAATATTTTATGACGACGACGAAACATTTTATTCATTTTTTAATAAAATCTTTATTCATTCGATAAGATTTTGTGGCAATTTAAACCTCCGAACAAAATGTATCAGGTCAGCGATTCCATGCAGTCACTCTTGCGTGCAAATTCTCAGAATATAAAACCTGTTTATTTTACCAATTTCACATACCCACACTGCAGGCAATGGTGTTCCATGAGAGCGTCCGAAATGCAACTTTATGACGTCACGAAGCTTGCACTCCATTGAGAGACTGAGTAGACAATTTGGGAATCTTGGAAGCCATCGAACCCGCCGTACGCATGCGTACCTTTGTTGGCGAGACGTCATCGGCGCACTTTATAATAATAATAATGATTATCAAAATAATAAATATAAAATTATCAAAATAATAAATATAATAATAAAAGTTTTATTATTATATTTATGATTTGATAATCATTATATTATTATTAAGTGCGCCGATGACGTCTCGCCAACAAAGGTACGCATGCGTACGGCGGGTTCGATGGCTTCCAAGATTCCCAAGATTTTGTCTAATCAGTCTCTCAATGGAGTGCAAGCTTCGTGACGTCATCTGCTCAGATTACAATTTAGTCTGGTGAAAGCGACAATTGGTGATATATTACAAACTGAAAGGCTTTATTTTGATACACTAATTTGATTTTTTGTTTTCGGACAATACCGGATTCTCAAGAAACCATCTACAGGAAGCTATTTCCATTGGGGTCCATTTTACCGGGACGGAATTGGGCCGACAGCCAGGGGTAATCAACCTACTATTTTCGAAACTGACTGTGATATGCATGTACAGGAAGGCCTTGTACATGGGACCGATGGCTTTACATTCCTCCGAAGGACACCCAAAGTCCAACTGGCGAGAGGTGATTCTAATTTTAATAGATTGGATACAGAGAACCTGATTCAATCACAGCAAGTAGCGCCATTAAGATTAGGAAACTGGGGACCTCAGCACAAAGGCCAATAATAACTAACCTGTGGGCAACGTTCTCCTTTTCCTTAAATTGGTTTTGTTTTTGCGGGGGGGGGCGTAAAGACGTAAACGGGTTTCTAAATGAATCAGGAAGCCGTTGTAAAAGTTATCCTTTGGAATCAGATGCTATTAATTAAATAAATTACTCCAGATACTAAATATCGAAATCTATCTTCATTCTTTGGCTTGTCATCCGGTATATAATAGTATCACCTGGATCCATAACCATAGTAAATAGGGGCATAAAGCTAGTACAGTTACAGATAAGGTTACACCCACCAAAGAAATATATTGAAAGCTACGGGCTCAATCCCCCTCCTCATAATGAACCGACACATCTAACTTGTTGGAAAGTTATCCGGCGGAGCGGGGTGGTGGCAGACACCTGTAGATGAAAGGTAAAAACAACCAGAACAACTTCAAAATTGTTGCGTAAAACTTTACCATAAACAGCGGGGTACTAATCGGCCGTTAAGGGAGTCTTATAAGTCAAAGTTTAGGGCCGTTTAAGAGAGCCTTATGAGTCAAATGTAAGCATTTATTGGTATACTTACATTGTTTTTTATTTTTTTTTTATTATAAAGCTTTACAAGGCGTCGTCATTATACAATATAGAAATAGAAACCTATATAAAAATATGATATGCAAATTATATAAAATTAATCTAAAACAAGATAAAAAAGAACCAGTGATTGGCAGGATCGAACAGGTGCAATAACGGCACCTATAGGGACCGTCCCACTAGACCTACATAATTATGGCAGATAAGTAAATCCAAACGAAAAAAAAACACGCGACGGTGGTTGGAAAATTAAAGAGAGCCAGCTCGTGCAATGACAAATGTGGCCAGAACATTATTATGGATTGAAATCTTTCTCAAATTTGGTTTTATAGAATTCATTGAACTTGATGTTGAATGTAACAAAACCAAAAAACAAAAGAGGATACAGGAAAAGGAGGATAAAAATTTTGCCACATTCTAAACAACAAATTATATTCTTTCTTTTAATGTCAGTTACTAAGTTTGGCATTCTCAGCATAAAATTGTAAAGATGTTGTCGCATCGGGGGGTTGGTGCATCATTTCATCTAATCGCTGGTCAGAATTATCAAGCAAAATTGGGGTACGCGATTGTATGTTGTTCAAATTGTCTGTACTGTGCTAAATAGCCGAAAAAATCATGTTTCATTACCCGTAAGTATTAAAATGTCATTTCGTTTTAAATTCAACTTCAAACGGTTTGCTACATTGTACACAACTTTCTAAAATCACATGACAAACTCTTGTAAACCCACTGAATTAAAGGGTACGTCGACGCTTCGAGCAGGCTTGCAATCAACAGTGGCGTAACCAAATTTTAATATACGGGGAGGGGCGAACATGTCAATTTGCCTGACAAAAATTAAGCTAGATATGCGGCAACAACGATTGTCTTCTATTTTTTGACCGACATATAATGCTAAATGCAGGATTTAAAAAAAGTAAAATCATTAGGATGGTATTTAGTACCTACAAATCGATTTTTAAAATAAATCTGGTTTCCCTACATCATATTAGATTTGAATTCAATCTTATGATTTAATTAATGTTAATGCAATATAGATTAATTTAACTCCAACATGATTGGTCACCCTGATATTTAGAGTGCACACGGCGACTGCCGGAGCCGTTTGCACCCACCCGATATACGCCACTATAGCAATTAGGTCGAAAAGTTCAACAAAACGAAACGCTCAGTTCAAAAACTTGGAAAAGGTGAGGTTGTGCGTGTAATAGCAGGGTAATCTTTGAGAAGCTCTAACTCAAAATTTAAAGTGTAAATCAAATGAAAATTTGGAAAACTCATTTAACTTATTAAAATCTAGATTTTGATAATTCATGAAAGATGCAGACATGCCAACTTTGGAATACAGCTTTCAGTATTCCACAGACCAAAAATCAGTATTTTTGACCCAAGAAATGACATGAAAAGGTTAAACTTTAAAAGCTCATAACTTGAAAACTAAGCTACATATATACATATGGACTGTATCATGAGATAGAGCTCTTAAAAATACAGCTTTTCCAGAAAAAATGGACAGAGCTCCGCCGTCCGACAGCTCCATTTAAGGAACTGTCAGTAGAAACTAAGTCCATCAGAATTTTTTTTATATTACATGAAAAGGGAGGAAAGTCTAAATTTTGAAGGATCATAATTTGACAACTGCATCATGAGAGAGCTCTTTGAATAACTCTCCTAATAAAAAATGGAGTTCTGCCATCTGACAGTCCCCATTTAAGGAACTGTCAGTATGACTATGAACACAAAACCCATGAAGAATATTGTTAAAGTACAGTAGCACATTACAAACTTTAAGTCTAAACTTTAAAGGCTCATAACTTGAAAACTAAGCTACCTATGCACATATGAACTGCATCATGAGATAGAGCTCTTTAAAATACAACTTTTCCAGAAAAAATGGACAGAGCTCCGCCGTCTGACAGCCCCATTTAAGGAACTGTCAGTAGGAACTAAGTCCATATAGATTTTTTTTTATAGTACATGAAAAGTATCAAGGCCTGAACCTGAACATTTAAAGCTCGAAAACTTCAAAACAAAACCGCTATAACAATGCATTGTTTGTTGGTATATCCCTTTGCACCGTTGCAGTTAAGTAGTTGACTAAATTACCATCAGAAGGCATTTAGCATACAGCAGTTAAATGGTTAAATCAAAATATTAAGGGTAGTGTCAACCCTGGTGCTTTTGTTTTTACACGAATTTCTGATTTTGCACCATTTAAACATCAAACTGTGTTCTATAGTTACCAACAAAGGTTATCCACTGCAGACAATCTTGAGCTGTATTTTTGCCGATTTAAAACAGCTATTTGACCATTTAAAGTCACAAAAACCGCTTGGTCTAAACGGCGGGAATTTAAGCACATTTAACGCCGTCAGGCGCAAGGCGCACCATCGCGTCGCGCGGTGAATTTTTGCTGCGTAATGAAGCGTGCGCGTGTTTTAAAAAAAATAATGTTACTTTTGGCGCGAACGCATTTGGAAAAACGAAAAATAAATATTTTAAAAGTGTAAACAAAACAGCTAATTTAGACAAATGAAATTTCATTCATTTCTTCTAATTTCTGGAGTTAGAGACAAAATATGTTTGATTCACCATAGTGCATAAAGATGTATTTTGACACTCTTGCACAAATACTCAATGTTGAAGGGACAAAGGTAAATGTGCTTTGAGAAAGAGACCCGCTTGAAAGGCGTGAAAATCCACTTTGACTAAAACGGGATTTCTTAATGTTCAAGTTTCGCAAAATTTGGCAAATTTTCCAAGACATATACAACGCCAAAAATACCGAAGTACAAGGTAAGGTTTAACTTTCCTACTATAGCAATTGGTCGTCTCCAGGGACGGGTTTCTCAATTTTTCCATTTTTTTTTCGATTGCTCACTAAAATATTCCTCCAATATATACTCAAAGTTGGAAAGAAAAGTAAAATCACACTTGTTTGAACCTTTTCCTTATATTCGAAAAGTAATCTAGTTTTAAAAATGAAAAAACCGTCCCTAGACAAATTTGTCTTGTTTCTAAAAAATAACATAAGAAATCGAAATTCAAATTGTTTTTGTTTATCCTTTTCGGAAAATTAATTTTGGGGGGCACAAATCGTGTTTTTTTTAGTATTTTTCTCCAATTACGGAAAGTTTTAACATGTAATCTGAATGCCATCATTGGGTTCATCGTCCAATTTCTTTCTAGAAAATGTATCCGTTTACATAAAAAGTCAAATATTTGCAAAGTTAAAACCAAATAGATACTCGTAAAACGCAAGGTTCACACTGCCCTTAATGTGGGTGAACCTCCCGAAAGTCGGGAGAAAAAACGATGTCGGAAACCAGTTTAACAGACTTTATAAATTGAAAATCTTTTCTTTTATTCACTCTGAAAAGATATTGCTCTCTTTCCTTAACTTTATTGTTCTGTATTTATTTATTTTCTTTCCTTAAATATACGGAAAATCGGGAGATTTGCTAGCAAAACCGGGAGACGGGAGAACACACGAAAAACCGGGAGTCTCCCGTGGAAAACGGGAGAGTTGGCATCTCTGAAGATGAAAAATAAGTCTCCCTTCAACGTGGAGCAGAAAACACCCACTTTTACAACAACACCAATATAAAACACAGAAGGAACGTTTCCGGTAGATATCACAGCAATTGCATGAGCATACGCGTTACATAAAAAGCATTTTTGATAAAGTGTGTAAACATGATATTCCTGGAAGAAAAAGTGTTAATATATAATTATTTGCCTTTTTACTTGTGGAATTAACAGGCACGTTTTTAGGCACGTGCAAGGCGCCGCGTTTCGGGCGAAATTTGAGTGTCGAAATTACTACTCTTCCCCAAAATCTAAACGGAAAAAGACAGATCTAATTTTGAAAAAAAAAAAAAATACAGAGGGCTGTTTTGTGAACGAACTGTGCAATAGTTTAAAAAAATTGTGCTGAATCTGGAAATATTGTCTTCCCTTTTGGCTATTTTGAGCGATAATGCCACACAAAAGTGAAAAAAAGAAACAATGGTTCTAAATCAAACTATCGAAGAAGTATTTTAGGAAATTATTCAAGAAAATGGACATGTCTGTCATGTTAGCAGTCACGGAGTTGGACAGAGTAAAAACTTCTACTGAGGAGATCATGCCACTTATATTGCACAAAGCTTTCAAATCTTTCAAAGAAAGTCTGTTAACAAGACTAATTCTGTGACCTGCATCATTATTTATATTTTTGTTTTAAAGAGTTCATGATCAGACAGAAAAAAAGGTTTGAAAACTTTACTCAACGTTCATAACAATAAGCCTTTCCTCAGGGTTATCTTACAGAAAATGTATACTCCAATGGTAGTATTTCACTTAAAATAATGATCCATGTTTCTAAATTTCTGGGACCTGCATGCAGAACCTGGAATATATTAGATTTTAGACTCATTTTTTCAGACAGCCTGACACGACGGATATCTTGGGATTTCCCTTCAAAACGTGAACCCATGTCTGTGTAGGAAAAACTTGCCCATTTTGGGCGGGTGATATATACTCCCCGCCTAAAAAATCCGAACGATATAAATTACTGTATTTAAAAGGTATGTAGGTGAATTGTAATAATAAATGCCAGGAGCGTTGTTCGCGTAATGTGTTTGCTTATTGACCTGTGTCCGTAATGCATTGATGACGAAGCATGATGTGGAAGTTTGAGAGATTTATCCAGCTGGCTTGGCGCGTTCATTTGAAAAGCAAGTTTGAGCACCTTGATGGCCATTTCAACATCGTTCGGATTTTTTAAGCGGGGAGTATGTGTACACCTTTAACTTTCTTTTTGACTCCATTTGACTACATTTTGTAGTACCTCGCGTATAAAAGAGGATTGATTCTCATAATCTGTCACTAAATACACTATTAGATGATACCATGGATGATACCATGGATAAGGGGCAATTCACTTACCTGTAGAATGGATCTACCTTGCCTTCGTGAGTACGGATCAACTTCTGATAATAATATTTCTACCATGGCATTGTTATTATAAAGCGCGGCAAAAGCTTCAGAAAACTGCAAAGGAAAAAAAAAGCAAACCTTTGAATGATTTAAAGAACAATATGACAGCCATTTCTCTATCAAACAATCAATGTCAACAAGTCATATAGATCAAATAGTTTAACAACTATACTTTCATAGTAAACAATTCAGGATTGAATTTATTTTTCAGATAATCCTAAGCCTTAAACCAACCTAATTTGGTTCAACAGATCTTACATGTCGCCATCTAGTGGCTTTTCCTCATTCATCCTCTATCCTGGGTCTTCCTGGTTTAATTATTATCTGATCAAGGACATTAATTTTGGTATTCTAAAATTCTTAAAAAAATATTTGAATTCATAATATAAGTTGATATAATTTAAAACTGGAGAGATTCAATAGTATCTTAAGACTTTTACTGATTAAAAAAGAGACCTGATTTTTAACTATCAAATTTGCAATTTGAATCGATTGTATCAAGAACTATCCTGCACAAGGAAATATGATATTACGAATAAATATTTTTTTTAACAAACCAATGCGTAATTTTCAGGACAATCCCATAGACTGAATTCGGCATTGCGATATACCCCATAATGCTTTCTCTCAAAAATTTGAAGCACCTTCACTTTTAGCTATAATATAAATTTGTATACTTTATTTACATTATTAATTTGATGGATCTTATAGGTATACAGGGAGTACATTAGTAAAACCTTTTGAGGGTACCTACATTACAAACCCACTGCATACAATGGGTTGATATTTGAACCTTGTATGTTCAAATTTTGACCCATTTTACACAAAACTTGGCTAAAAAGTTTAATCAACATAATTAGTCAATATAATTATACGCAAATATGAACAATTATTCAAATATTTATGTGTAGAATCGTTTGTTGTCAAACCAAGCACATATTGGCCTACTCGCCACTGATACCCTAAAATTACGCAGTCTAAATTTCATGGTCGCAATTAACAATTGACCATTCCTTGACCAACAGCAACTCATTAGCCCCAAGTAAAATTACGAACAAATTTGCATTTTTTATTAACTGTACCCCCTAGTACACATGTTTCTTTTTTAATTGTATCATTGCTGTTCTTCTACATCTTCATTGTCATCATCACCATCATCGTCCTCATCCTCATCATGCTCCACTATCATCGAAAGTGTTATCAATAATCTACATTCCAAGCACATGACGATACTCGAGCGAGGTGTGGTACAGTTTCTACCAGCCAAACACTGACGTCATATCACCATGACAACGGACAGTTCTCTGCACTACCCAACAAAGGGCTCTTGGACTTTGATTGACCAAACATAAGACAGTTTTGTAATTGGATATATTTTCTTCACGCTAACAATCAAGTGTATTTCAGTAAACAAGCAATTTACATGGCGTAAATATATATTATTAAAAGCTTGCCGACTTTTCTTATTTGTGTTACAACATTCAACTCTCGGATGACGTGATTTGGATTTCGAAAAATATACGCAAGAAACCTAAAAATAACCGTCCAACTTCTTTTTAAGTTTATTTTTAAAAGCAATTTGGGTGAGAATATATTTGGTTTTTTTAAATCACCTTCATTTCCGCGTTACATTAAAGGGAATTACATATTGAAATCAATCATTACTTTTAATTCCGAATGTTAATTAACTAGTATAAAATCAAGTTAACCTCAAAACCGTTACATGCGCACTTTTTGTCAAAAATTAAATATTTCATAATTAATAAGCAATAATATTTACTATGGTTAATAAAAATTGTTAATATTAATTATAATTCTGTAAACCGTACTGTATAATTTTCCTGGCACGTAAGTGGATAAGAGGAGCCCATAAAATTTAACCCGGTGTAAAAAGAGAAGCCATAGACATAGACCCCATAAACGACAACGGAATGAAACTACAAATGCAAAAATACATAGTTTGGAAAAAGGCATCATGAAATATACTCTGTATCGAACACCCATATGTATTGTTTAAATTACTTAAACAAAAAATGTCCAAACATCCCATTTAGATTGATATCTAAAAATACATACATTTTTAAAGCTTCAAAAATTAGTATTATCAAGAAAGAATCCCCAATAAAATGCGCTTAGGAGCACTGAAATCTTGCCGCAAGAAAACGCACCTTTTAAGTCTTAATTTCCTTGGGGAATTTCTGGGCACGGCCTGCAAAGTGCCGGCATTAAATCAATCAATCAATACTCTTGTTTTAATCACTTAAAATTCTTCTTCTGCAACTAATTAATGGCGGCGTGTCATCCTTTAACCACAATGTTTCGTAATCGCGGTTGCGGTTGAAAAAAAGAAGAAAATCTGCCATGATCGTACATTTCTGTCCAAGAATTTCAACAACCCCCATAAACACATTAAAAATGTTCACTGAATAATTTACAATATAAATTATACACACTGAATCCGTTCCAAATTTGGAAAATACAAATTTAGTTCTTCAATAAGACGGTTTTATTTAATTGTAATTTTGTTATAGTAATTATTATTAGATAATCATCAATACCCTCAACATGTTAACTTCACTATCATTATTATTTTTAATCAATATTAAAATCATTTTTAATCATTATTACTTGTAAATATCAGTAGCATTTTCGATGTTAAAATCAAGCAATGTTTGTGTTCACACTACTTGCCGCACACTGATACATCGCCGTGCACTCTATATGTCGATTAGCCAGCAGACAATATAAGAAATGGGTGCTTAAAAATATAAGAACAAAAACACATTAATTAACATCACTAAAACTCATAGCACCTACTCACACGAATGAAATAATACATTTGGCACATCAAAACAACTCACCTGCGTCAGAAACTGCGATGCAATTCTACTGGCGTCTTGGGCCTGTTTAGATTCTACACCGTATTCCGTTTGAACAGCTCGGAGTCCCGATATTGTGAATGTATACAGATCAGGTACGCCATCCGTTGTTAACGCTTTATTTTCTGATAGCTGTCAAGGTGTAAATCGGGCATACAGCAAAGCGAAAGTGTGGGTGAGAAGGTGAAGCATTGAAATCATTTTATTCAAACAGAGTTAAGTGTGACCCGACCGACAACCTCGAATCCCCAATTTATTCCATCAGAATTGAGACTTTTGTATCGGAAGAAAGTTCGCATACCTGGAAAATGTTTCCTTTTTATGGTATGAACATAACAACCTCGTCCCGCCAATTTATTCCATTAAAATTGAGATTTTTGTATCAGAAGAAAGTTGGTATTTTCCTCACTACCTCAGTGAAATTTAAGGCGCGGAAA
Organism: Ophioderma brevispina; assembly: GCA_023653785.1. NCBI lineage: Eukaryota > Metazoa > Echinodermata > Ophiuroidea > Amphilepidida > Ophiodermatidae > Ophioderma > Ophioderma brevispina. Next base: position 18,151 of record JAMKCH010015553.1, read on the forward strand.
ATGTTTCCCTTTTATGAACAAAAACTCTTCCAATTGTGGTCAGCCAATAACCATATCCACACATTCCTATGGGTCAATTTAGTACACATTTTGCTTCACTATACTAACGGCTGGACCAATTAAATTACAAAATGTTAATCACATTTTTTTGGTTGTGCTTCCATACAAAGGAGAAAACATGAAAAATCGGACATGATCGGGTCACCCACCTTTAAAATAGACAAGCATGCGCAAATTACTGCGTAGTATTGCATTTCAACGACTATAAATTGTTTAACCGCCAAATAAATTTTACCAAAGGCCAAGCTGATCAACACACGAAGGAGTTAGTAATTAAACATTTTGATTCGACTGCACTTTTAATTAGGTCTCCCACAAACTGCTGTGAAACAAACACAAATAAACACGTGATGGCGTGGATCATATTAGGTAGCATCTTCAGTTTGACAAACATATTTCGCTACTCACTTTTAGAAGAAATTTTTTGAGAAGTTGGAGCTCACTGAAAAATTCCGTATCGGCGTCGCCACTCAAATTTAGCGAGCCCTGTTGAAAATCTAGTAATACTGAATCGTCACCATGAAGAGAACTTGAAATGCCCTTCAGCGTGGTCGGAAGATCCTTGAAAACAGATTGGTATTTGGGTGGCAATTTAATGTCCTGTGAGTTCAATTATGATAAATACCACATGGAAAGGTGTAAGAAAATATAGTTAAGTTATAATTAAATTTGGGCTTCTTCTTTCTTCTACTCACTTCTACTTCCTCCTCCTCCTCATGAGAAACAATCGGTGCTTGGCTACCGCGGCAAACTGCCTCGCTTTCGTAACACTAATTATAATATAATACGGCCAAGAAAAAAAGTTCGTCTCAGAAGACCGCGTGCATTTTGTTTAAAATTGGTCCTTTAGTGCATGATTTGAAAGTTTTTTTTTAATTTTCAGGAAAAAAATGAAATTCGACCGAATTTTTCACATTTCGTCTGAGACAAACTTGTTTGATTTTTACCTAAATAAATATAATAAATCCAAACAAAACAGTCAACTGTTTCTTTGTTGTTTCATTTCTCATAAATTCAATATTGTACTTCACGAGAAATACTTTGAAATTTACGTTACCTTCTCTTACGGAAAATCATATCCAATCCGTTTTAGAATCTCGAGCAATTGTTATTTTTGTGAATGTTTGTGCACTCTTGATTTGTTCTAATTCGTATTTTGAATGTGAACTACGGCGTGGTTTCGAAGCGGCAACAAAATAAGACGGCATATAAATCAGTAGCGTAACCGGATGGGGGAACAAGGACATATTGCCCCCGACGAATCTGACAGAGAAAATCAGCCCAATCAACCGGGAAAACGGAATAAGTCAGAAAAGGATAAAGGAAAAGAGCGAGAAGGTGAAAGGGATAAAAAAGGGGGGGGGGGAGAGAAAAGGGGAAGGGGGGGGGGGGTTTTTTTTTTTTTTTTTTTTGGGGGGGGGGGGAATGGACAAAAGGAAGGTGTAAATTGTGGACAGTTGAATACTTTCTCCTTAATATATGCCAAATTTACAGTCACACTGTAAAAAAACAGTGGATAACATTTTAAACACAACGTGTTTAACATCAACATTTAAGTAAAAATTTAAATTTTTATACTTTATGAAGTATAGTAGACCTTGCACAGATTTAACGCCAAAACGGATGTCAGTGTCACTTATTATTACCACTCTAAGATATTAATTTTTGATCGCATTATCACGATTATTGCTGCAAAGTGTTAATATTATTAACACCAAACCCGTTTTAATGGCGCAGAAACATGGGGGATAGCTCTGGGGGATAGGAAAAATCAGCTCATTTAAAGATGTAATGAGAGATTTCAAATAACAGGTGTCCCGAAAAAAATGCGAAAATTCAGATTTTGGCACAGGTGTAATGCTTTCTATCAAAAATAGGCTCCATTTGTAAGGATTAAGCTGAGAACTGTTTCTTTAGTACAACAATTGTGAAATTTCTAATTTCGTAGGAGCAAATAAGAAATTCAGGCTTTTGAAATATAAGCATCACCTTTTGTTTTCATTTTAATTTACTTCTGTAACCAAATAAATGGTATAGGGAATCTAATGGGCTGAAAATAAATAAAAGTGCGGAAATTTGAGTAATCCATTTCCTGAAAATTTACATCCCTGAAACTTAAGTCTACGGTAGGACAAATGGTCGCTTGATATAAGAACCCTATACATGTTTGAAACGGCTCTGTGTAAGACAAACCTGTTCTCTTGTTGTTAGCTACCGAATTACGCCAGCATCCTCACCGTTATGATTTTACAATGCTGTCCATGGCATACCATAGTCAATGTTCACTCTAAAAAGTTATTGGCATAACAAAAGCTTTTAGCGTAGCAGAAGAATGCTAACGCAAGTGATGATTTTCACACAACGGTCTTAAGATTCTGTTCTGGAGTGAGCAAATCTAAAACAGTTTAGCTCACATATATTTTCAATAATAAATAATAAATTTTAATCTTTTATTAAGAAAGGCATAGGGGACGTGCACAGTCAACTTTAAAACATGGTGAAAACGGATTTAGTGTCAATTATGAACGTCTTTAAAGTAATGTAATTGAAGTTGAAGAAAAAATGAGCAAAGCGGATATGCTCAATTGATTTATTTTTCCTGACAACAACAAAAAGCTAACATTGGCTCATCGCATATAACCTAAACGCGGCGAAAGCAAAAATGATAAACATTTTACAGAAATGACTATAGAGAACAATGAAGGGGTATCTAATCTGACAAAACTGCTTGTATTTTTTATATTGAACCATGAAACCTACATCGGTGACAGACGTATTCTCTGTCGGACGATACAAAGCTCGGTCAATCTCGCTGCTCCGGTTCACCGTCTGTCAACAGTAATGGAGTTACGTTAGCACTTGGGCGGTGATAAGTCACCTGAGAAAGACCTGACCACCGCAACTTTTGTGTAATAAACTAAGGAAAGGAAAAACTTACAAAGAGAGAGAAGAAAAAAGAGCTAAAAACAGAAAAAAGAAGGAACACGGCGAATCGGATTACGAGATGCTACTTAAAATATGTCCCCGCCGAAGTCGCGATACACCCCAACATGCGATAAAATGCAACTATGTCTACAATTTGAACCCCACCCACACCCCCTCCCGACCCAACGGTCTCCCTCCCCGAACACCCCACCCGTCCCCCTCCCCGAACCCACCCCACCCGTTTCCCCCCTCCCCAACCACCCGCCCGTCCCTCCCTGACCACCCCTCCCTGTAACTATGGAACGCTCACGTTATCAACTCATGCCGAGGTTTTTCCCGCGGCAGGTCTAGTTTCACGCCGCTGGGTATCGAGTTTCTCGCCATATGTCGATGGTGCAGCGTTATATGTCGACGTTTACAGCGCTATCTGTCAGTTTGCCCTCTATACATCGAATTGTATTGTGCTCTCTATGTGAGTTTGACTAATTTGTCCAGTGTTACGCTCACGTATCAAATCATGGCATTTTCCCGCTCATTGTCGAAGTTTCACGGCTGTGTATCGAGTTTTCCCGCATATGCGATGTTTGTGCAGCGTTATATTCGAGTTAACGCGCTATCTGTCCAGTTTGCCTTCTATACATCGAGTTGTGCTCTCTATATGTGAGTTGAAATAAATCATGTCCAATTTTACGCTCCACGTATCAAACCAATGGCGAGTTTCCGCGCATTGTCGAGTTTCACGCGCTGGGTATCGAGTTTTCCTCGCCATATGGCGAGTGGGCAGCGTTATCTGTCGAGTTTACCAGGCGCTATCTGTCCGTTTTGCCCTCTATACAAATCTATTATTGCTCTCTATAATATATGGTGATTTTGACATAACTCATGTCCAGTTTCAATCTTCGACATGATTTTTTCTCACATGAGGAAAACTCGACATGATTCTTTGGTGTATGTGTAAAAAATCATGTCGAGTTTTGCTCATTTTGAGAAAAACAAAAAAAAAAAACAAAATCATGTCGAGTTTCTCATGTTGAGAAAAAATCATGTCGAGTTTGCCATTTGAAAAAAAATCATGTCCGAGTTTGCTCATGTTGAGAAAAAAATCATGTCCAGTTTCGCACAGTTGAAAAACATCATGTCATTTTTTTTTAAAACTCGCATGATTTTATGCTGGAACATTATTTTATTCTTGACATGATTTATTAAACTCGGCACATATAGTTCAAACTGGATAGGCTGCGCTGTAAACTCGACATCTAGCTGGGTAAACTCGATATACCCATCGCGGAAACTTCCGCCATTATTTGATCCGTTTGAGCGTGCCAATGTAACCCATAGCCTCGACAACCCCCACCCCACCCTTGACCTTTTTTCGTTGACCTTTTATCCCCTACCCCTCTGACAGACCCAGAAGAGGACCCTGTGGGAATGAATACAAAGGTTAGTTATAGGGGTTTCTCCCGCGCCTACAATATACCCAAGTTTGGCTACTCTATTTTATAACTGACTCAATTAATGTCAGGCAAAATGGCAGCCAAAATCTTGATTTAAAAAAAAATACCCGGTACCAATTTATATTATCAGCCGCACCGGGCGCAATACAAATAATTTTCAATGTACAATTAAAATGTATTTTGACCATAAAACACTGATATAAAAATTCTGACTTGAACAAGCGTCAAACATCAAATAATTCCAAATTGGGCGAAAAACATTTGGTTTTTTTTTTTTTTTTCACTTTTTGGCCATATCGTTTTTCTATGGATGTCAACCCATTTGGAAATTTCGGAATGCCTGTCCTGAGTTGGTTTTATCCATTCCAAGGTCATTCTATTCTTCTTTTATTGGCTCTTATTTTGATTTGTGCTAATAATTTATTGGTTTTTCTTACCCACTACGTGTTACTTGCTATTAGGCTCATAGGTTTTACAACCTCATATTTTACAACTTTTTAAACAGCAAGCTTTACAGTGTTAAATATCGATTTTCATCAAGATATTTGCATCTGTTCTGATAGTGGGAGGAATTGATACTTAACTTATATAAAAGAAACATCTATTACACTTATTTTTCATAACAAGTAAGTATGGATTTTGTTTAAATATTTTATGTTTACATGATAAGATAGAATGCGTAATGATAAGCATTTAAAACTACACTACAATATTAAGCAGGAGATTTAGAAACTAATTGTTGTGATGAGAAGCTTTGACCATTTTGAAAGCTTTACTATTATTGACAACCTTTATTAAATCTTGTTAAGTTAACCATACACCTCAAATTGTTTCTCCTCTCTTTCTATCTGTTTATATTTTAATTGTTAGTTTATGAAAATATAATATTAACTACCCTTTTTATATCTTTCTATTAATTTTGTTTTGTACTATAACTCGGGTTACATGCAGGCGATCTTAGCTCAAATGATAAGTAGAGACACAAGCTGAGAGGCACGGTTATCGACCCTTACTGCTTTAATTTTACATGTTCATAGTTTGTTCTAATCTGACACCACGTCGCTGTCACATTATCCTCTAACTTTAAACTAACTGATCACAATTATGTGACACTATCTTTTACCGCCTCAAATTTATACAGACCAATCATCTGAGGATATGTATGACCTAAGGGTAGGTTCACTTTTAACCAATAGCTGTCTCTAGATTAGCATAATGTCCCCAGACTGTTTGTTTAATTGGCATAACATAGAATCTACAATACAAAGAACTGAATTAAACAACTACAATAAAGGGTGTCCATCATGGAGTAAGGGGAGTACATGGAAGCCTTTATATAATTAATCCGTTAGTCTGTTGGTTTTGAATGGCATTGCATTGAATTCCATTATGGCCTAATCCTTTTACAATGCAGACAATAACTAAAATAAAACTATCTCTATTGCTCTTGCATTCAAGTTCCCTGTCTCACCTTTACCACAATATATAATTAGCTTGGTGACATTACCCCCTTCCCTTGCAAACAAAACTCCCGGTTTTGCTTATTATATTTACAACCAAATTTTAATTTGCCACTGTAATTTCAACAACCATTTAAGTAAATTTATTCCTAAAATTGCAGAATTACCTGAATCCAATTGTTTGCTAGCAAATAAGTTTGAAGCCTTTTTTTCTAATGCAACAACTTTGTTTCCTTACACTCTGGTAGCCAAACTAAATATATTAACAGCATCATGATAGTGTAATTTTGTATATCTAAACTTGCTCTTTACAAGTTCATTTACACCCACAACCTCAATCTGAACACAAATCATCCCTTGTCAACTGGTTAAGGTAACTAAGGAAACTGTCGCAACTTGTTAAAGTTAATCTTGAATGTTTAGCATGTTGTCTGTTTGAAATCTTGGAATTACATTATAGTTTCAATATTTTGGTCCGTGGGCATTTGGCACAAAAACAAATACAATTTTTACATGTAACATCAAAATCACTTTTTTTTCTTGATTCATCAATTCTAATGTGTGACTTCCCTAAGTTTATAGAGCTTATCACGTTTGCGACCAGTGTGCCCTTTGTGGCCTTTTGCCATGAGGATACACCCCGACTCCATTTTTTAACCTGTGCCGCCGCCAGGTTTATGGCCTATACTTGACTGATCAAATAGGTCTAGCTCATACAGTAGATTCAATGTCGAATGCACAAGGACTAACAAATCTATACACATTATTTGTTTGACTCCATCCAATTCAATAACAAATCAAAACCTAAATACAGTATTCATACTGATTGACAGTGATTAGTTTTTCACAACTGTTAGATTATGATCAAATATGTTAGTTACGTTACATTTTACACATGAAAATTTAAATTATGCTATTCCATATAAAATTTTCTGTTTCTGTATAACATGCCCTATCTGTACATTTCACATTATTTGGTATGAAATCCTAAACCGATAATAGACCAAATTTACAACCATAATACCACCTATAGCATTCACTCAGACAATGTAGTTCTTTATAGACCAGTTCGCAAAAGTTCAGTTCAAATTTCTCATGGTGGTTTCTTCACTGGAACTGACTTTCTTCTGAGTAGAATGAGCAAGACTTACTGGATTCTCTGCTGAAATTCACACAACTTGGGCAATGTTTCTCTGGTCTCCGTCTTGGTCAGATCGTGTGAGTTTAACTTCATACAGACTCGTTCAATCCACACACAAGTTCCTCGTTTGATTTTTCCTTCTCGCATGCTGACAGTGACTTCATGGCTGACAATGGAAGGTGATGACTTTTTGGGGACTCCTTTATTTCCCAAGATAAGAGAAATTTACATTTTTCGTACCCCTACAGGTTATTTTACCACCGGCGCCTGTTGCTGCGTGCTACGAACCAGTACCGACTTATAGCTCAATATCGGTAGCGGGATGTCAAACCCCGGCCTGACTTGTGGTATCACTCTTCTAAATAGCCATGCTAGTGTTCTTCATTGTTATATTCTGAGTTAGGATTCCTTAATCTCAATCTTCTGCTAAGTGGTTTTCAAGTTCTCCATCAAGTTAGGACTCGTATGTTGGTGCGGTCAGCTTCATCCAATTTCAGACCTTTTCACCTGCTCCATCAAGTAGCATTCTCCGCCAATAAATTTGATTTTCCATCAATTAAATTCGGAACCCCATCCACCAAATATAACCGCGTGTTACACATGCAGGCGATCTTAGCTCAAATGATAAGTAGAGACACAAGCTGAGAGGCACGGTTATGACCCTTACTGCTTAACTATTTACATGTTCATAGTTGCTCTATCTACACCAACGTCGCTGTCACATTATATCTCTAACTTTAACTAACTGATCACAATTATGTTTACAACTATCTTTATACCTCCTCAATTATGATACAACCAACTCATCTTGAAGGATTATTTTAATTGACCTAATGGTAGTTCCACGTTTTAAACAAAGCTGTTCTCTATATTAGCATAATTCACCGACTGGTTTTAATTGGAAATAACAATAAATAATACAATACAAGAACTGAATTAACAACTACAATAGAATTTGTCCATCATGGAGTAGGGGGAGTACATGGAAGCATTTAGATAAATACTCGTAGTCCCTGTTTAGTTTGAATGGCATTGAATTGAATTCCATTAAGGCCTAATCCTTTGACAACAATGCAGACAATAACTAAATAAACTATCTCTATTACACTTTGCATTCAATTTCCCTTTCCTCAAAACCTTTAAACACAATTTAGTATATTAAGCTTGGTGACAGTACCCGGACTCTCTAGTCCGCCACTTTCCCGGTCCCGCGGCACCATACGTTCATTCGCTCACCCCACTCGCCCTGACAATTCCTCGGATTTTTTACAACTTGTCTGATTGTTCGTTAACAAAAACGTTCAAACAGTTTGTGAATTTGAATTAATCCTTAAGCAAAAATAAACATCACGATACCATCTATTTCTCTCCGCCTCCAAAGATAATGGACTGTTATTGGAGAAATATAACTGTTGTAAACGCCTTTTAAGAATAAAACACATTATCACCTTTCACTGGAAATTTTCTATTTTGTCTCGCCCTTTCCTTTTAAAGGACTTTTTATTTCGACCTTTGTTCACAACATATCCAGTACCGACTTGAATTGCGGGATTTGCGTGTTACTTCCTTCACTATCAGTGTCAAACAACAACAACCAGGAATAGACAACTTGGCCCGATCCTCAAGTCTCGATCCCACCACTCAGTCATAAAAAAGTTGTAATTTTAGCTCATCAGCGAAACAGTCGGCTAATGTTTGTCCATATGACACAAGCAAAAATATAGTTTGCTTACAGCATGGTTACCAAAAATTATCTGTACTAAAATTTACGGGTCATTATAATACACACAACAAGGCGATACTCGGATTTACGCCATGCGTAAAAATATGTCCCCGCCGAATGTCGCGATCATTAAAATGTAATAAAATGCAACTCCTACCCCTCCTCGAGACACCCTCCCCCTCCGCGAGACACCCCACCCCTCCCCCTCTCGAGACACCCCACCCTCCCCCTCCTCGAGACCATCCACACCTCCCTCCTCGAGACACCCCACCCTTACCCCTCCCAAGGGACTATACCCCTCCCCAGAGAAAAGACACCCCTCCCCGAAATACCAAGCCATTGCATATCCAATGTATCGTTTCCAGCAAATACAGCAATTATGCATATTTAAAAAGCTCATTTGCATTATCCGAGCCGCATACATCACACACTTTCAAATGGCAAAGGCGTGCGCAACATGGATAAGCTTTCATCAGGAATTTTTCACATCCGATGTACCGTTGCAAAAATACAGCGATTACGCCGATTTGCATATTAATTAGTCATTTGCATATGTAATTTTGCCCGAACTACACACAAAATCTAATAAGGTAGAGAAACACTTAAAACCCGCTTCCTTCCACCAAGTACAGTGATACATCGTATTCGCCTACCGAACTCCAGATTTACCAACTGTATACAGCATTGCGGGAAAATGTTCATTAAATTATGCAAATTAGATACTTAATAGCATTATTTTATGCCCAAAAGCTTAATCAGGTCGGGAAACTCATCAAACACGCTTCTTCCACCAAGTACATCAGTGTAGCCTTACGGAAACTCAGCTAAAATCGTACAATGGGTTAACATTTTTATTCAAGGAAGGACGAACAGACGGACGGACGCGCGCATCATAGTACCCGTCCGAACTCGTAGGCGGGACAATCCGCTCACATTAAAGGGGGACCCGATATCGCCCCTCTCCCTTTACTAAATTATAATAAGATTTTTGTGGGTATTCAGAAAAATGATATTTTATGAATTCAAGGCCCGGAGGAAAAATGTTGAGGTTTATGAACAAGAACGTCTCCCCAAATTACGGTCGGACCACCTTAATTAACAACACTATCAAATGAGCATTGAGTACATATTTGTGCTTCTATGATCCGATTCTAGATGTTTTTGGTGAGGATATGCTTCCAAGTGCACCAGTTAGAAAATTGGATCATTATCGATTGAAATGAAAGTTGGAATTTGTTGCTCAGAGAGGTGTATTGGTCAATCCACAGCACAGTTTTGGGAACCTTTACCTTCAATAGGGTTCATGTGATCCCACCAAAATCCTATTAGTAGCACATTAATATACCCCTGATTTTTACACTCATTTCTTGCACCAAGCGTTAGTACCTTAGGGGAATTTGTAGAGGATCATGAAATTGTTTTGTGGTTCCTATATAGCTTCTTCACACTAAAAACAACGTGGTCATTTCCGGTCACGCACCATTTTCGTGGTCAAACTTTGACACTATTTCGTAGTAAGGTGCATAGTTGACCACGGACCCGGAAATGACCACGTTGTTTTTAGTGTGTTGTACACTTTTTATTCCTAAGTACAGACGTGAGTTTTGTACAGTACAGCAGTATAGGCAAATTGCAATGCATTATGGGATTGATCAAAACACCCTTGATTGTTGATGATGGGTCCTGTAAAGGTGAGTGTTCCGATAGTCTTTGGACCACCCTGATTACCGGAAGGAGTATAACTTTGATATCAGATGAAAGGGCCCGTATTTTTCTATTGTGTCTTGAAATTTCAGCTTTCAAACCATTTCTTTCACGATATACCGTTTTTGTAACCATCCAATTAGCCCAGTAGTGAATACACTCTAAATAAAGTGTTAAGATATGGCTAACAGTTATTTAACACTTAACGTGTTAAAACAAAACGTCACTTGACCTCTTTGACTAGTGTTAAAGGTGCACATAGGGGTCAATACCACCTCTGAATGGACAGTATTAGTCAATGATGCATGAGACCAGTTTGGTCAAAATACATCAAACAATTATTAAAATCTTAAAAAAACCAAATAAAAAGAATGAAAAAAACCACAGCACATAGCACCATAGAAATAATATAATTGTTTTTAATAAATGATTAAAATAAGTGTTGATTATTAACCGCTACAAACCTGTTGCAGTGTTTCATAATCACACTGAGTGTAATAATCTTATCACTTAACTATGTTAAGATTGCAATGTAAAAGTGTTTACGTGTTTAATCAAAGCTATACTTCATATGGTCTTTTTACTCTAGCACTAACATCTTTACCGGTATTTTGGACCAAAACTTGGTCTCATGAATCATGGAATAAAGACCAGTGTCAATTTCATATGGTATTGACCCCTCTGCGACCTTTTAACCTAGTCAAAGAGGTCAAGGGATGTGTAACCACGTGTAAGGGTTAAATAACTGTTAGCCATATAATTAACACTTCTATTTAGAGTGTAGGGCGTTGCACTTATGCATTATCGCGTCAAGCATCAAAATCGCAAGTTGTTTCCCACGGTACTTAATAGTTCGTGGCGTACAAGTGTCAGGCTCTCATAAAGTAGAGAACACGAGACAAAAATCGGCACAAGCACCTTTAATGTTATTTTTAATACATGTACGTGATTATACAACGTATTAAGACTGATACAATGTGATGTTAATATAAGTAGCTTAGCTGAAATTCCTCTTTTTCTTTAAAAAAAAGAGCACATTTTTCTGCTCATTTTCGAGGCCTGGGGGGGGGGGGCCTGGGGGCACGTGGCCCCGACCGAAATGTTTCGTCGTCACATTCCGTCGGTACATTTTGTCTAAAAGCTACTGTTATGAGGGACTTGATGCATTTTGCATGGAAAAACAGGTTGTATGTTCAGAGCTCAACCATGTTTACATGAAATAAGTTTGGGTTGGTATTTTGTGGCTCGCCCGACCCCCCCCCCCAAAAAAAAAAAAAAATGAATGACATTAGTGTAGACATTGTAGTACATTACTCTTTTGTTCCCCCGGAAAACAAAAATCCTGGGCTACACAACTGCCTTCATTGTATTCAAAAGAATTTAAAGGGAGGATGGCTAAGATTTAGGTACCGTCCACCACCAATTTATGAAATGTTCCATCTGTGATAGATCCCCCCCCCCACTGGACTTCCCCACCCCCTCCCCCACCCCAAAAACCTCCAACTGCAAAGTTTCGCGCAGATATTTCACTCCGTTTTTATGTACGAGCGTAAAAACGTGATGATTTGTTACGCCCCATAGGGACACCGTACTGCCTGCTACCAATTAATATTGGTCGACCAAAAAGGGGCACATTTTTGGTCACTTCCCACACTACACTTCCAAACCAAAACATCCTTATATCCCTCGAGATTTTACAGGGTAACCCCATACGAGAAACAACAAATAGTTAGCTTTCTTATGTGATACCACAATTTTGGCCACTTCGCGGTAAAAATCTGAACTTCGGAGCAGGCTATTAGCGATCGGGCCCTGGACCTTTAAAGGGTCTACCCGGAGTATACTTGACATGAAATCAACACAAGGCCTTACAAATGAATATCCAGGGTTTGCCAATTGAAAACAAGCATGAAACAGCGGATTGCCCGTGTGTATGCCATACCCGTATGCCGACAGTATAGTACTTGTAACTCGGGCCATTTTGGGGTGTTTTTTGTTCGCGGATCTTCCGTTTAATTGTCGTTCAATTTCGGCCGGTGAATTATACTCATTTCGTCTCACTTCCAGACAACTCGGTACGTGCAATTTACTGTCATGCTGGTGTTTGACCCCCTAGAATTGTCGGTGCTAAATTCTTTAGCTTAAGGTTTTTAGGTAAAAAAAACGGTTGTTTTTTGTTTAGTTAAAATGTTGTTTTATTTTTTTTTAGTTTGATTTAATGGAAAGTTTGGTTTTGTTTCCTGGATTTTTAAAGTATGTACGAGATCAGCTATCAAATCTTTAAAGATTGTTCTGAACACTTGCGCTTTCTAGAGGAGCGGATTTTGTTTTAACATCGCGATATGGTGTAGTTTGAAAATAATAAAAATTTATTGCTGCCAAAAAAAGGAAATTAGTGACGGGGTTGATTTTCCCCGATTCCCCTCAGGCGATTTGTAAAAACGTAGGGGTATTGGGGTAAGATACACGCGTGGTAATAGCGGTATTTTTAGTTTCGAGGTCATTTCTAAATGGGACACTCTATATTACGGGGGGGCCCGGCTATGACGTGTCAAGCTAAATAGCTGGGGGGGTGAAATTGGAAGGAAGAGCTTTTGAACGAAATTAACCAATGATTCATTGTTTGCCAGCGCAAGTAACACTAGCGAACCGTTACACAGCTAATTAGCGGGCCAGAAAACGTTTTACCTATTCCTAATGGCTCTGTGGCTCTGTCCCTCTCTACATTGATTTTTTTAAATAGATCTGTTGGTATGGGTTCGAATTCCACTTTGGGCTGATTTTTTTTTTTTTTTTTTTTTTTAAAAAAAGTAAAATTAGTTTTTTTTTTTTTTTTTCTTTTGTTTAAATTGTATTTTAGAAAATTTTTATGTTTGGGGTGTAACCAGAGATTTTTTTCGATTATGACAATCACAAAAGTCATACATATAGGATACCTAACGCATAACCAAAAGAAAGACAACAGAAATAACACAAATAACATGATTAAAATTACAAAATGGAAGAATAAAGAAAAAGATCAGTACCAAATTAAAAATTAAAAAATAAACGAAACGAAAATTAAATCATAAACGGATGAGAAAATATAACACATAATTTTAACAATTAAACCCAAATCAAATCCGTGTACACTAGGTCTTAGGACTATATCATTAAAAATAATCGTTCTAAATAAAAAAGAAAATCGGAATAATAACATCATACAGAGATTTCTCTGCGCCTTCCCCCCCAAACAAACGGAAATCGCCTATACCATGGATAACCTGGCCCCCCACCCAGTTTTTAAAACCTCGTCCCCTCCCCGCCACCGCCCCCAGCACCCCCCATCCCAGCCCCCCTGGTCAGACGAGAAAATACAAAATAAGGGAGTGGCTAATCATTTAACAAATATTTTTGAAAAAAAACGAAATATTTAAAAACAAACAAAAATATTAATAAAAAATAATTAAAATGGAAAATAAACTTAAGGTGGAAAACTGCATTTTAGGAAGGCTAAAATTATTTGTTTTTGATGAAATTATAACTATGAGAAAGAGTTAAATTTTACCTTTCATTGGCTTTTGGTTGAAACAAAATCCGAGTTAGGGTGTCAAAGTTACACAAGATTTAAGTTTTTAAGCATTAGAGTCGTTGATTGAAATCCCAATTGAAAAAGCAATTATAAAATCCCTAAGAATTGATTCGATGTATTTTGGTTTTTCAAAAGGCGATATTTTAATAATATTTAAATATTGCAGTTAAAAAAAATGGTACTATAAATCTTAAGCAGTTTTCTGAAACTTAAGTGCAAGTTAATGCTAAAATAAATACTAAGTATAGTTTATTTTATTGAGATTTAAAAAAAAAGTTGTAGTGGACCTTAATTTGACATAAAATATTAAAACAGTGTTTCTGACTTTTAAGGTTGCGATTTCTCCGTTTCAACTATTTTTTTAGTGATTTGTGCAAACGAAAAAACAACATTTACATATGTTAAACTTGCTTCAAACACAATAAAATTTACCATGTAGATGGTACTTACGTTGATCTTGCACCTTAAAACTAAAAAGAATACTTTAAAGATATTGGAGCAAATTTGATAAAGTGGCTATGCGCATATTAAATAAATTAAGCCCTTTTTCCCCAAAGCTTGTCACACATTATCGTATGTTACCAAATTTCTGCATTTGGATGTTAATAAATCAATGGCTTTTTAAGTTTAGGTCATGGTGTATGTCAAGAGCTTTAATTTGATGTATTAACCACATGTCCACGGTATATGGTTCTTGAGATATTGTGTTTCCCAAAAATAGATAAAAAATGCAAATTAGCATGTTTGCCATTTAGTTACCATGGCAACTATTTTAAAAACTGATGCCAAATTTTGATTAAGTCTGGTCCATACTTTTGATATTTGATACTGAATTTGGCCTCAATTGTTTAGTTAAAAAGATCTATGCAAATGGTGTTTTCCACCTTAAATTATTAACACTAAACAAAATAAAGATGACTAAATAAGTAAAATAAAACAAAGTAATAAACACAAATTATACAATTACAAAATTAAAAACCAAAAATTTTGAATAAATACAAATATTAATAAAGTAAATCGTTACAAAAAAATTGAAATAAACAAATTAAAGATGACTAAATAGGTAAAGTAAAAACTAAATAATAAATAAGAAATGAACACATATACAATTACATAATTAAAAACAAAATAAACACTATGAATAAAAATATATACATTATAAATTAAAAATCAAAATAAACAAAGAATATAACATAAATAAACAAAAACGAAAGGAATTGTTCGCGAATGAAATTCCATTATTGTAAACCCATGGCGTCATATTCCAAGCAATTGTCAAGAAAACTTACAGCTTCAATTCTGGACATCCTTTCACCTTACAAATCTTGCATGTGTGTATATATCAGACCAAACTAGGGGCCACCACCAACAGCTCAACACACCACTGTAGATTCTTTTACCACAAAATTTTTGTTTCCAAGGTCACTGTCATCTGGAACACCCCTACCATCTTTACTGGGTTCCGCTCAGTCACTGAGATTTGTCCGGATCGCCTGAGCCACTCCCACTCCGCTAGCTAAAAAGCCCCAAACAACACGACCTTCGTTTTACGTGGACCCAAAAAGTCTTTTGTTCCTGCACACTTAGTTGTGTATCTTTGTTTTTGCCTGTGACCAACACCTTTTTTCAACCGAAGTACAACACATACGCTACTACTGAGTGTGTAGGATTGAAGATGATAAGATAGATGCGTCCAACTGATCCGTTAACTTCATACCTAAAAACTGCAAGTCGCCTGAAACAATAGCACGCCACACGGAATTACAATCATCTTTGACATCAATCCAAACAATCTAAACAACTTGCATGAAACGTCTGCTTCAATTCAACGATACAAATCCACCAGCCAACTCGTTATCAACAAAGCTCATAGATAACCACAACATCGTGCACTCTACAAACATGAACTTTGGCACAGTATTCCTTGTGGGTGTACAACGCAAACTTAGAATGTGTTGCCCAAAATCGGACTCATATGATGTCATAGGCCACGCCCCCTGTTTTGCATATTGCTTAATTACTTCAAAATGGAAATTCCTCGGAAACCTATCATGTGTGTATCAAATAAGCCTGGAACATTAAGATTGTCTTAAAGATAACTGTAGTAGGGTATCTTAGGCCATTTGGGGTCATATAGGTCCTTCAAGGTCATTGGAACGGTCCATTTATATCAAATTTGCATTCCCCAAATTGGTATCAAATCCCACCACATGGCGTGCATATACAATGAGAGGGCATTCCGTAATTATGTTCAAACAAATTTTTGACATTGTACAAAGTAAAACTCATCCAAATAATTGATTTTTGTTTCATATCAAAGTACTACTATGTAGTTCATTTAATTTTCATCAATAATAAGATTTTATTGATATTACACAA
Organism: Ophioderma brevispina; assembly: GCA_023653785.1. NCBI lineage: Eukaryota > Metazoa > Echinodermata > Ophiuroidea > Amphilepidida > Ophiodermatidae > Ophioderma > Ophioderma brevispina. The sequence goes on from JAMKCH010015553.1 coordinate 34,568, forward strand.
AAGTGACATCTGCCGGGCGGCGGCGGGCCGTACATTCCGAAAATTGGCACTATCAAGCGCCTCGTACTACTTTTTGATGTTATTTAAAACAGAGATTGCAAATTTGAAAGTATGTAATAACTTCTTTGATTGGAAACTTGTCTTTTTAAGAACCTGTGTTCATTATTAAGAAATGATGGCATTTCGTCGTTGAGGATGTACAAATTGAAACATTTCTGCAACATACATCCACAACAGTTATCATTGGGAAATTTAACCCTAAAGATGACAGCTGTGATTGTTATCTTTATTGTTTTTTTTTCTTCAGCTTAATCGCCTTGATGTGTACAGATCTGTTAAGGAAACTAATAAAGTTTTGCAAAAGGGACTGTTACTAAAACATGAGTAACTCCAAAAGTACACTTGTGTGTACGTCCGCAAGCCCCCCCCCCTCACTTGCGGAGGGTGTTTTTATTACCTTTCGATATTTCAGGTAGCAAGGTCTACAATAGCTTTCAGGTGTTGTTAACATCATGAGCAGTAGCTAGCAGTCCAACCAGAGCCTCGACGAGCTTGAGCATTTTGATGGACATGCGGGAGAACTTTATCATAGCCTTTTTTGATAACCCAGAATGTCTCAAAATCTCCTCTGACATTTTCAGGAAACAATTTTAATGTATGGAATTGAAATCCATACGGTTTCTGGCATAGATCCAGGGTGATAGTGCTTCCAAGCACTCTGTGTATAGCACGAAAGTCTTGGTGATAGCGAGTGCACATCAATATCACATCAAGCACTATATGGAATAAGGAAATTATATCACAGTATTGTAAGGTTGGGCTCTTTGTCATCATCTTTAGTCTTGTTCAAGCTGTCCCTATATGCACTGAAAGTCTGAAACATACTACATTCCTCAAGACCCCAATGCTCTCGTCTTTTCAATTGTATTTCCGAATGACATTGAAGGCTGTAGCACTACACCGATCGGTGGTGAAATAATTTAGACCACCTTGACCAAAGTTACATCATCTACAGTTTCCAAATCTAGCAAAAGGATCCATCAAAGGTATTTGTGAGCTGCAAAACATTTCATTGAAGCTTTGCCCAAGTATAAAGTGCTAAGACTTGATGGTTGCACCAGGTCTTTCTCATGTGCCAGCTTTCAGAATTGAATTAGAAGTTTCAAACACGGCAATACCGGCTTCTTACAAGACTTGTTGTCCAACAAGATCCACCAAGAATGTTTCCAATCATATTCCACAGCACAGGGCCATTTCTATGTGGAGGCCAAGCAGTGTGTTCTATATACTGCTGTTGACAGTCACCAAGATCACTCAAAATCTGATCATATATTGTTTTTTTTTTCAGTTTTGTCTTTTACTTTTCATTCATCATGTGCAGAGTTCCTGGACGTGATTTTCTACAGTTTTTAACATAAATGCCTGTGTTTCAAGTTACTTCTCCTGTTTTTAATGGCGGTATATTCTTTGACACTAGTTTGTTGGGTACTTTGTCGAGTTTCGAGAAGTTTAATATCAGGTTTCAAAATGGTATTTGGGCTCAATTGTTACAAGGGTCCTTCCAGAAATCTACCCAATATCTGGGTATCTTGTTAGAAATCCTGACACACTCCTCATTTTATCCAACGTCTTGTGTCAGGGTTGATCTCTAAGGCGGTTCAAAAAAAAAAGGTTATTTTGACGGGAAAGCGGTTACAACAAGGTTTATTTCAAAAGGTTCAAAATGGTTTTAACCGGTCAAAACGTGGTCAAAAACAAAGCTTCATGGAAAACTGCAATAGTAACAGTGCCAAGGGTTATGAAAGAGAGTGCTATTAGAGGGTCATCTAATGTTTATTTAAATCATTTTTAAATTTAATTCAATAATGATTCACAAAATAAAGAAAAAAAATGCATTACATTTGTACCACACACACAACCTTTTTACCATTTATCATCATGCAGAGATTCCCATACTGCCTTCCTGCCATGCCCGTAACTCAAACATTACATAATCCAGGACATTTTTGTCTTTACCCACCATTTTAACTCCCAGATGGCATTGTGGCCTATGTGCTCTATATCAATACATTACTGGACCTACCATCAAGTCCGTATCTGTGACTTTTGCCATTCTATTCATCATCGTTATGATTATCAACTAGTTAACTCCATTATAGCAATGGTATCAACTTCATCATGTTAGAGTTGGAAGATCCCAAAAAGATCCGTGTTGGGCTCTTATGAGAAGCCGATGGAAAAACTTCAGGGCCGTTGTAGAAGAGAAACTACGATACTTCAGTCAGTGCAAAAACGCAAGGACTGACACTCACTGGAAAAAAAAAAATGTCCTGGTCATTTTGCTGGACAAAAAAGGCAACATTGAGGAAACCAATTGAGCTGCCTCAGTTTAGCAAGCAATGATAGGGCGACTCCTGCAAATGACGATGACATCCAAGAAGTTCCAACAACATAGTCCACCTCAGAAAGTCAACGTTCTCATGATGAAGATAACCAAAGCCCAAAAATGAAACAGGCCTCAATTGCATTTGTTATAAAGACAGGATGCTAAAACCACGGGGCACGTCTGGATGAAAAGATTGCTAGAATGTTTATGCTTGCAACATAACCCTCTTACCCCTAACACACCACCTCACAAAAATTCAATATAAACTTAATGAGTTGAGGATAAGAAAATGCACAAGTTCCAAAACAAGATGCGATTGACCGTTCATCGTACCAACCACCTCAGATGAGCCCGAAACAGCAACTACCTCATGGGATACTAAGATGTTTTAAGGTATTTGTGTGTTTAAAAAGTTGCTTGGGAAAACAATTACTTTTGGTAAAAACCAATACAAAAATCCATTTTACAAGTACAAATTGGGTTTTGGACACTTGGGGCGTCCAAAACTGCCCGGTTAAAACAGGTTTTAAACGGTTTTAAACGCCCGGTTAAAACCGGGGTGGGTTTTTACCCGTTAAACCCTGATTGTGTTGTGTTAATTAATGCATAATGCCAGATAATTCTGAAACAAATAATACAAGCTTTTTGGGACAGGAACATCCAGTGGATTGACCTTTCTTCTGTTTGACCATCTTAAATATTTTGTTTATACTTATTTTATTTTTTACCTTGAATAGTTATTATACATGAGTATTATTTTATATAATATATATAATATTATTTATTTGATTGATTAATTTACCCTAAAAAACTCCGATGTATCAATATGTTTTGATCTTGGAACTCAGAGCTATTAACTTTTAGAAAATTGTTATTATTTTTTTAATTTATTTATTTTAATTTTAATTATTCATTTTTTTAAAATGTTAGTTTATTATTTGTTGTTGTGGTTTGAAGGAACAATTTCAGATGGATGCCCTGTGCCATTTGACTTGATTTTGAAGACCATTTGTAGCCTATATTCCCAAACTCCCTTGTCCCCACCGTAACGGACTTGCTGAAAATTGGCAACCATCAACCTGGTACTAACATACCATGTATGACCTATTGTTTAGAAATCTCTGCAAACAATAATCACGCTTTAAACATGTATTTAAACTTGCCACTAAAAAAACAACAGCTTTTCACAAAATTTACCAACAAACGCAATATGTAAACGTTGGAGGGATTCATCATAGTTTTGGTGTTATATACGCAAAATTGACTATAATACTAAATTAAAACGCAAAATCGACCTGTGGATATGTCGGAATAAGGGGTCAAAGTTTCTACAGGGGTAAAACATTGGAATTGTTCAAATTAATTAAGTATATTTCGACATTCTGTGATGTATAGTTTTATTACAAAGGCATAACAGGTGAAGGTCATCCTGGTAAAATTTGTCAATTTGCTCCAACTGTTTAAAATTGTTCATTTGGTCCTACTATAATAACTAAATTTGTGGTAGGCCATTATGGTTATTTTCTATTCTTCTTTGTTTGACAGTTCAGTATAGCATTAGAGTTATTAGTTAGTTACCGACCACCACCTCACATAGCCCCAGGCACATTTGCATTCTAATTATGCAACAAAATATATCTATGATATGGGCAACCATAATCTTTTGGCTCTATACCATTAGATAACAACATTTGGACATAATTTTAATAACAAACGGGTAAATTCTAAATTTAATACCCATTGTGACCTTGAAGCTATTTTTCCATACCAGTTAAAGACTACTTCACATATAAGGAAACTATACTCATTTTAATCCTTAAAGGCGATGAACAACTTCTTCTGCCCTTTTCGAACCATTTCACTATTTTGTTTACCCTGTATACCTTGCCCCCATCCATATTCCTGCTACTTGGATTTTTGGTAAACGTTCTTTATATGTTGTTTTTAAAGGTCTTTTCTTTTTTCCCATACACTTCTATTCTGGAGAAATAGATATGTTGCAATTAGTTATAAGTCTTTGTTCACAATTTGACGGACCTTTCAATAACCTGAAAATACATCGCAATGAATATAGTTGTACATTTAAAATGGCCAGATTTAACAAGAAACCTCAAGTTACGATTAGTGTGCGTCATCTAATCATACAAGGGGCGTGGTTATGGACATTATTATTATTACAATAAATTATTGTGGTGCTTCTCACAATTCAATTTTCTCAACATACAATAGGGGTGACCAATGCGATATCACATTTTGATTTGACACTTTAACTTTAACACCAAACTGGCCATTGTATCATTACCTTTAATGACCCCAACTGACCTCTGCTTACTCAAATATTCAAATATTTAGATCATTTTTAAGCACTCTACATGTCTCAAGCTTTAATTTGATCCAAACTTGATATGATTATTGGAAGTACTTATTTTAACATTACTACGAAATATGCATAAAAAAGGCGGTGGCCTATGACGTCATATTGTGGTCTAATTTTTGGGCACCCCTTCTGAAATTGTTTTACAATACATACCCCAAGGAAGTTTTGTGCCAATTTTTTTGATGCTTTTTGTCACGAAGTGCACTATTCCTTGGTGAAAATTATGACTTATCTACTACACTATCAGAGCGACCGATAAGGTGCTGAACCAGAAGCAATCACAACCACCGCCAACATGACCCGCTGGCAACGCATAATTTCCATCCTCCCCTCCCCCCCCCCAACCAGTCCCAAACTAGCCATCAAAAACCTGAAACTCTAGAAAGCCGAGAACCGCGAAATTCAGTTTTTACGCTAATTTACAGGAAAAGAATCAGACACATTATTATTAGCGGCACTTTGATGAAGTTGCAATTTGGATGCCAGTCGAGAACTGATGATTGAAGGTTCATACATTGCCCGAATCGCTGTGTCGTTTTGTCGCCATCTAGACAAATGCTTATTTAAAGGTGGTTCTTTCCCGATTTGTGGGTATTGTGTTCTCGTACTTTTATGAGATCCTGCACTTGCACATACAACCCATCAACTACCGTGGGACACAAACTTGCGGGTTGATGGTAGACGGCAGCAAATAAGATTTTCAAAGCCCTACTTAATACTGTGCTAATAAAGTGGTTAACCACTAAAACGGCGGTTTTTTGTTTTAATCTTGGGAATGAAATGGATTCGAGGGCTTCAAATTTCAGGACGATAATGAGAAAAAATAGGCCTTGCATCTGATATCAAAATCGATACTACTTCCGGGTAAATCAGGGGGGTCCCAAAGACGATCGGAACACGCCCCTTAAAGAGACATGAGGAGATTTCCATAAAGCGTCCCCAATTTTTGTCGAACCAATGTATTAGATCATACCTGAATTGAATACGCCGCCTTTATGTAAAAAGACGATGATTTAGTATTTTCTGTCGTGCACGACAGAAATTCAAAGCATGGTTTTCTATGGGGACGATTACGATAGCAGGCAAGTTCAAAACAAGGTATAGGCCTATGCGGTTTTCTTTTGTACTTGTTTGTTCAATAAACCTTCGAAACGTTCTCGGTAGGTGGTCTACAACTGATCCAGAGAAATTTCTTCTATAGCAGGTGGAAGAGGAACAAGCGAACAAAGAAAAAAGAGATAAATAAAAATAATACAAATAAAAAAAAATAATACAAATAAAAATAAAAATAAATAAAAAAAAAAAATTCCGAAACTGCTGTAACATCTATACAGACTAATCAATAATTTGCAATTTGGAATGAGCTTCCCCTTCAAAATAGGTAAGCTCCTAACTTAAAAAGCTCCTCAAAACACATTTGTATCCTTTCTATTATTATTTTTTTTTGTAAAGCGCATATAGATATTTTATAACAGGCGCTATATAAAAATTATAATGTATGTGTAAATAGATTTTTTACAAAGTAACTGCATAATAAATATTTCACTGAGAGCAATATCTCTTTTGACTGGTCGCGCTTTACGCATTTAGGGTAAGAACGACGAAAGGACTGTGCAACCGACTACATATGGAAGATTTGATGGTCAAAGAACGGCCAAGTCTGAAAATTTGTTTTGCTTCACACAGGATAGGAAATGCCAAATATGTAAAACGCGATTTGTTTAAACAAGAGCGGCCACCGCCCGTGTAATTTAGCGGCACACGTGTTTCGTGGGATGGTGGGTCGTATTGGCATCTTTTGGTTGTATCCTGTTATCCTGTATTGAATCCTTGTAATTGATAGTGTAATCCTTGTATTGTAATTTATAGCGTACTACGAATATTCTTTGAAAATGCATGTATCGTCCTTTTTTGTTTTTTTGAAATGAACTCTTCATATTGGCGTAATATTACGGTTAGGCAAATTATCACATTTTCCCCCAAGAGAAGTGGATTGATTATACATGTACCATGGCCATTTTGGCTCATAAAACGAATCGTTGATTTCTGGTAATTTAGCATGGCAAAAAATGGAACTTTTCAAAATTATGCACATGGGCATTTATATTTTAGTAGGCAGAACACAAAAAAGTGAAGATTTTGCCAGAAAACAAAACAAAACCAAAAATTAAAAAAAAATCTTAATTTCCTAATGTAGAATGGGTATTTACTTTAGTTGACCTGGCTCTGACAATTTCAGTTAATATGACCTGGCTCTGACAATTTCAGTTAGGCCTAATATTAAGGGTTGTTTTACAATCAGGGTACCTCGGCTGTCTCATTTGGGGTGAAAAATGAAGTCTCATGAATATTTTCAATATTGATGTTTTTGAATTGTAGGCAAGCCAAGAAGTGCAATTCCAAAATTTGGAGGCATCGCATCTTCGTGAACAATTTTTATAATTGATGAAATGTTACATTTTTCGGAGAGGACAAGATTTTGACGGAACACATCATTTCTACATTTGGGGTGAAAAAACAAAGTGCTTTGATTATTTTCAGTATTAATGTTTTTGTATTGTAGATAATTCAAACTATATGTTTCTAAAATTTGAAGGTGTGAGGTGTTCAGGAACAATTTTATGGTTAGTGAAACTTCATGTTTTCGGAAAGGACAGATTTTGACGGAACACTGACTTCTTACATTTGATCATGTGATATAGGAAAACTTAATGGGTAGCCATCATGTGTTTATTACAAATGTGTAGAACATAAACTACAGTTTTGACAGCAAATACCACAAATCAACAGGTCAATTTAGTTTAAGCTTTATTAGCTTAAATTCGGAGAGGACATTTTTTGACGGAATTTACCACTAAATTTCAAATTGACGCCATTTGTTACCAAATGGTCATATTCTTTTAAGATTTCTGGATATTAATTACCTTGCTTCAAATGTTATTCCTGAATGTTGAATGTTGTCCTAAGTGTTCTTTATGACAGTACTGGATCTACTCAAATATTAGCCTACATAGAATGAGACAGTGTTTTTAAGCATTTTCCATACATATGTACATATTTTTGTTAGTCATCAAGCATTTCAAATGGTTTATTTGCAGCTGTAGGTAGTGCTTTTGGTGGTCTTTAAGTTGGCATAGTACAATTTATGAAAAAGTACAGACGTTGTTTTTTATGGGTCACATTGTAGTGTTCAGCCAAGAGGTACCCTGATTGTAAAACAACCCTTAACTTTTTGAGATACACAGAGATCAAGTGAAGCATATCAGACACCGTCGGCCGTTTACCGATTTATGTGATGAAACGTCCAAATAACCGATGTGTTATTACATAAGTGCATTCCTGACGTCAAGTCTTGAAAACAGAGGGTACGTTTGTTTATAAGTAAATAAATAAACCCGTTTAAATCAAACAAACACTGTAAAAACAGTGCTTAGAAAGTGAAAGCAAGGTGGTTTTTAGAGGGTAAATGTTGGTGTTGGTGTTTAGATATTTGACATGTTTAGAGATTAAACGTTTCTAAACGTTTAATCTCTAAACATGTCCAATATCTAAAAATACCAAATGTTTAATTAAAAAACACCAAATGTTAATTTCTAAACATCGTGTGTTTAATTTCTAAACACAAGTGTTTTTTACTGCTAAACATTTACCCTCTAAACACCATCTTGCCTTCAATTTCTAAACACTGTTTTTAGAGTGAACTAATTCTCGATCCTGATCGGTTTGTCACGGACGGACACTTGAAAAATTTGAAATTTTGAAAAAATAAAAATGAAGTGCAGTGGATTAAGAACAATCCACTGCATGCATGCGTCTCACTCAAACCCTCACAAATCGTTAAGATGTCCGCAGTGATACCGTATACCGATTAGGCTTTCGTTTCGATTAGCTATTTTTATTTTTGTATGTCTACTCTGTTGTTTGGGATCTTTAATCGAATAGTTGAGCTTTCAATGTGTCCCGTGTCCCCTCTTTGCAAATATGCTACATGCGTCAGTGGATGAGGTTGTGGATCAGGAAATGCCCCTTTAATGATTTTTTTCTGCATATAGGGTTTTTATACGGTAAAACGTTGGCACCCAACTGCCAGAGGACGGAGAGATGGAAATAAAGAATCATGAACAAAACACACTACCCACCCACAAAATTGTATTCTATGTATTTCACGGATCACAACTATCGCCTGCTGTTAAAATTGTACCTCTGTGCAGTTGTTCAAGCTATAATTAAAGGCACTATCCGTGATTTGTTAAATCAGTAAATCGAAAAAATCATAAAAAAGCAGGTTTTTGCATTTCTGCAAGAAGTATAAGTATACCATAACCTACAAATGATAAGACCAAAAGCAACCTATTAAGGACAAAATCGGATTTAGTCATTGCTGTCCGTGCGGACACTTACTACAACACGTAATTGAATGGGGATTCATATCTTTGAACATCACTGTTTTCTTCCTTTTCTGTCAATTTTTCCGGTGAAAAAAGATGTCTTAAGAGACTTCTACAGACTTATTCTTCACATTTAAGCCATAATTTACTTTATGGAGTGAATCACTGATAGTGTCTTTAAAAGAGACGGTTGATTGGGGAGATGTACACATCTGAAATGAGAACATTTGGGACAAACTTTTCACTGAAAACTCACAAAACTAAAACCAATAACAACGAGTTTAAATTACATGCCAATTTCTATGTTGATTACGATCTTACCTTACTTGGAGTGAACCCCAGAGCCACCGATATAACATCGGCTATTTCACTGCTTGGTATCGAACTAGCATCCTTTTTGAATGATACACAGACTGGGATGTGAGTCACATACAAGGTACTCCTGCTGCAAGCTTTATTAAAAGCACACCACACACAAAAAATATGTTAATATCGGAAGTGGCATAACCAGAGTGGGGCTAGGGGAAGCTCTAACCCGGAGGGCCGGGGACTAGGGTATCTTTCTCCCCTTTTCCCTTCTGTGAAGTTAAAAGTGCAACGAGAGATTTCACATGCTAAAATGTGGAAATTCTGATTTTTGCACTAAAAGATTTCTATCAAAAACATTCCCCTGTGAGACTATTATTTAAGCTGAGAATCATTTCTTTGGTACAAACATTGCGAAAGCAATTACTAAATTCAGCAAATGTTTTATGTCTAAATTAAGCAAATCAAAATCGCCCCTTGTTTGTGCACTTCAAGGCATTTCTGTACCCAAATACAAGGTAAGAGATCTATTGGGGATCTTACCTATATTAAATCATTACATATAACAATATGCCCCAAATTCTCTTGTTGCATGCATCTTTAAGTGTGTTTCTGTACACGTGCTATTGCAAGTTAACAGTGAAAGTAACATGTAGGCCTATATTGCATTAACCCACTTTAATATATTGCCACCTAAAAATATATGTGCAGTATATTTCTTTGTAGTAGTCCTGCAGAAATATAAAGGGTGGCATGGGTTATTCCCCAATATTTTCTTTAGCTAAAGAATGACTCAGAGATTTCAAAATATTAATAATTGTCTTGTGTACTAATTACCAAAATTATAGTCAATTACAACTAAAATACTCAATTCAAGTTTGAGATGATATCTGGATTTTATAACAAAGTTAAAAATTAAAAAAAAAAAAAAAAACATCGATTTGAGCTTAACAATTTCACACAGCAAAACACAATTTTTAAATTTTTTGCGTGCCATCCTTGGAAAATCTCAAAGTCAGCCATTTAGAGGTTTTTTTGTTTTGTTTTTTGTTGCACAAAGAAAAGGCTCTAAGTTTCAAACCTTTTCCCCCTACAAGGTAATGGACGTTCAGAAAATTTGGAAATTGACCAAAAATTACAAATGTTAGTTCTTGTGCAAGAAAATGTAAATTTGCAGTATTCTTCCACCACATTCTTCAACACGCAGATTATTCCATTTGGGCTGCCAATCCATAGGGTGGGGGACAATACAAATTTCTTTCCTGCAATTCACATGGAGGGGTGATCCCCGGGTGATCATTATTCTATATTGACAACTAACTATCCATGTTATGTCATACATGTAACTAAGTAATATACTACTGTGGAATTCCCGCTTCTTTCAGGTGCACCCCTCCAGATCAAAGGTATTGCTGAAGGGTCCTTAAAACCTTTAAACACATGCAGAAAAACGAAACATTATTACGAGTAACCTGAGTCCATGAAGAAATGTAGATTATGTTCATATATAAGTCTATAATGCCGCTGCAGATCACGTGCTCATTAAATGCGTGAGTGCATGCACAATGTGCAGATTGCGTCCATATATACAAAATATACATGGGCATAACAATGTGAATCCTAATGAAGTGAGCCCTCTTGTGAGGAAGTTATGAACGTGCCTACCTAGTGATGTATGGATTTATTTTTCGATTGCTGAAGTAACAATTAAAGCAATCTTGGCACATTTTTGAAGCGCGCTCCCAATTTTCAAAATTTGATATTTTTGCTTACGTTGGTAATTGTCTAGGAAACTATACCTGCGAACGCGAATGCTAAAAAATGTGTATGATCACAAACTAAGCGATTTTGGTAATTAGAAGTGGGATCCCGATTGGAACTTAACGGCAGAGCTGAATTTCCTGGAAATTGCTACATTATGTCACGTCATGACGAGGGGCACTATTCTCGAGTCGAGAAAAAACTCTAAACTTGATGCCCCGAACTATTTAAAACAACTCAACCAAGGAGCAGCACACATTTGTAACACATCTCAAGTACACAAGGGTTGAGTGATTAAATAGTGACAGATTGACAGGAACCCATGAACGTTGATTCTTAAGTGCCGCAAAATGGGGGCCTTAAGAGAGGGGGGCCAAAACAAGTTTGTACAGTGGTGTCACATTTAAATGATACAATCATGTATTGAAAGCACAACATGTTATGTGTCTAACAGTAAGGATCAGGAAAGGTATAGTTTGTGATATGTACAAGGCATAAAGTTCAGAGTTATAGGCTTAAAAATCAAAAATCAATACGTAGGGTCAATTTCAGTGTACAGGGGTCAAATTTAAGTTGCTCCGATTTGGGAACAACATGTTGCAAATTATTGGTGGAGTTCAAGATCTAAAATAAGGAATAGTTTCTAACTCGTCTAACTGCTTGTTCCGATGTAGGGGCAAGAAGGGGTCAACGTCCAATTGCATTCAATGAGCTTGACCTCGTTTCCCCCCTACTTCTTAAGCAAGCATTTGAGACACTCAAAAACATTCCTTATTTAATACTATGAGCTCCACAAATTAAGTTGCACCATTTTATCCAAATAGGCAGCCAATTTAAATTGACCCTGTACAACTGGAAATTGACCCGTTTTATGATTTTTGCTGTTTTTAGCCTCAACTCTGAAACTTTAGGCTGTTGTACATATTACAAACTATACCTTTTCTGATCCTTATGGTTGACACATAATATGGTATACTTTTCAACATGATTGGTATCAATATAAAAATTTTGCCCCTGGACAATCTGTTTGTCTTGGCCCCCTCTCTTAAAGGCACAATGCGGCCATTCAGATTGCGTTTCAGGGGTGTCCTGCGGATGTCTAAATATTTAATCACTCAAACCTTTTTGTATTTGCGATGTAGATGTGTTACAAATTGTGGTGCTATTACAGGGCTAAAGGGAGATCGGAGAAGACACAGTACATGGCGCTATTCCGGCTTTTCACATTGGAAGGCCCGTTTCCAGCAGCCGTTGTTGAATTATTATCGGGGATCCCCGAGATAATATTCTAGTACAAAATTCCTTCGTTTGTGGACACATAGACATTTTCGAGCTTAACATTAAAGGTTATAGTTACTAGCCAGTTCCAATGGAAACCGTTGGAAAAATCTCAAAATTTTAAACAATTACAAAATTAAAAAACACAAAAACACAAATATATTTAAATAAAAATCATTTTAATTTGGTACATCTATCATGTAATACCAAATTTTCGAAGCGTGTACTGCCAATGCCAGGCAATCTATGACGCCATTATATCTACGCAGGGGAGGTAGTTCTACTTGTTATCAACACAACAATGTCATGATGACAATTCCCTTCAATCTGAATTAAGACTCAGCTCAGCTCCAGTCAAGGGCTCCAAGCACGCCTACCGACAAAGTGAATGCTATGAACTGATGAAGGAATATAAAAAAATCAGACATATTGCATATAATAAACACTACATGTTACTGCGCCAAGTTATAGGCCAAAAACGCATGCTACAAATGGCATTATATGCTGTGTGTGTGTCCGCCCCCGCGTTTACTGGGTCCAACTCGGTCCACACATTACGCCACTCACCTTCCACTGAATGTCACACCTGAACAGAAGTGTACAGTACGACGAGTGTGCAATATTTGGAGGGGATTTGGGCCTGAAGAGCCGTAATAAAAATAGAAAATACAACCGAAATAAATACACAGTACCACTATACATATGTTAAATTATGTAATATGATCGAGCATCACAAATAACTCACCAACAGCAAGAAAACAGCGACTACGAAGAGCGGAATATATCTTATAACGGCGGCGGCAATCTTGGCAATGAAGTCACGAGGATAACGAATGATCACGGATCAATAATCGGCCTGAACACGAAAACACACGGGACAAAGCGTGAATGAGATTTCGGTGCGCAGTTTTACTGAATGAAATTGCGAGAAAAGGACCCACAAAGTACTTCTTTCCGAGGTTGACTTTGGTATGTACATACCTTTAATACTAGGAATTTAATAAACAAGTACCCTTCAAGATTAATTTTTGACATGATAGTTTTTGTTAAAAATGTTGAGTTTCTTCCGCGCGATTCTTCGCGGTGTCGTATTTTGATACATCGCGGGCCAGGCAATGTCTCATCAGTTTTCTGCGCCCCGAGCAGCGACTTTTATTCCCGGCTTTTATTATAGCCTGATTAATCGTTTTAAAGAGTTCCGATTAAATTCACACACGGGGCGAAAGCCTGGTACACTCAAGTCAACTTGAAAGTTCAAGTAGCGGATGTATAGCTTCCAAGTTCCACTGCATGCCATGCCATGCCAGTGCCAGTGATTGACCAAATTCTAGAGTCGAAGTCGCCTAGTTACTTTGGACTCGTCGCTGATAATATCCTATTCACAGAATCATCAGTCATAGATCTCGGTCACAGATGCATGTAGGCCTATGATGAGGCGGATTGAGACCAATCATTCAATATCAGGCCTGAATATCATGGACCAAATCAGCTCGCTGTTAAAATATGACAGAAAATATGATGGTTTTAGTACACTATTAAACGGGCATTTCGTGATCCACATGCTTCCCCGATTTACCTAAAGGCTAAACAAACTTAGTTTGAGATTTTTGAGGCTATCATCTGATTCTGAACCGTTTCGTTGTTACGGGTCTGCCTATCAAAATTCGATCGTCTCTGCATGAAATTCGAATGTTTTTAATAAAGGTAAATTGATTTGTATTTTTTCGGACAGAAATTACAGCAGAGTGGCAGCTACAGAGACATAGTAGGCTACCCCTTTTTGCCCTCCTTTGTCATGCATATATAGCCACGGGCATAGGCCTAGATAATAGCCTAAGATTCTAAAATAAGCCCTTAAATTTGACTTTTTGCCATTTACAGGCCTATAGGCTTAATTAATCTTGGTGCCATGCATCTGGCATGTGTGCTGGAGATAAAATCAAAGTGGGAATAGTAGCTATAAAATAGGGGACTAGGCTATAGGCTACTTGGCAATTTGTGATAAAACTAAAACATAAAACATGTCTGGTTAGATCGCGAGGAAAAGTGTATACCACTGAATGACTCCTGGATAACATTTGATCCAACACTCTATAAATGAACCGTAATATAAACGGACCGAAAATGTCCGTACAGTGAAAAAAACAGAAAACAAAAAAACAAAAAAAAATCCTGGCAGTAAATCTGCTAACAAAACCCCGTAAAAATTACAGTATAGGCCCTACTGTAAACATTTAATCATTAATTATTAATCAAACCATGTGAATTACAGAGATTGTGAATGTGTACACAATAAAAAAAATAGGCCTACTATAAATTTTACAGGAAAATCATGGAAGCAATTCTGCCAACAAATTACCCTAAAAACAAAATTGAAATAACTATAATTTAATAATTGATTAATTAACAATTAAATGCTTCTGGACCTTTATTGGCCTATATCTTTTTTGCCATTTTTCGAAGGTTGCAAACTTACCCCCCCCCCCCCACTTATCTCAAAAACCGTTTGACCTATTAAAAAAAAAAAAAAAAAAAAAAAAAAAAAAAAAAAAAAAAAAAAAAAAAAAAAAAAAAAAAAAAAAAAAAAAAAAAAAAAAAAAAAAAAAAAAAAAAAAAAAAAAAAAAAAAAAAAAAAAAAAAAAAAAAAAAAAAAAACCTTTGGCTGGTATTCACAAAGAATTTAGTCCTGGCTTAACTTTTAGTCCAGGACTAAGTCCTACTAGAAGGACCTATAAAATTCATCTTCTTTCCTATAGTAGCTTTTTCTGCTGATAATACAAAGAGAAAGTACGGGTAGATACGCAAAGCTGAGAACTTACCTATTTCAAATTATTTCTCTTTCATATTATGTTTTTTAAAAAAATTAAAGGGTCTTTCTAGATGGACTTAGTCCTGGACTAAGAGTTAAAGGACTAAGTTCTTTTGTGAATACCGGCCTTTAAGTTTTGAGTTACATTGATTTTTGTGTGCCACCAGCAGCAAAAAAAAAAAAAAAAAAAAAAAAAAAAAAAAAAAAAAAAAAAAAAAAAAAAAAAAAAAAAAAAAAAAAAAAAAAAAAAAAAAAAAAAAAAAAAAAAAAAAAAAAAAAAAAAAAAAAAAAAAAAAAAAAAAAAAAAAAAAAAAAAAAAAAAAGATTTTCTTGGTGTCGTGACCGTTGACCCCTGCTAATTAGCATACCGGAGGTCGATATGATCCGAGACAAATATATTTGAAAAAGGCTCATCATACCGAATATTTTGGTAATCACTTGCTTGAATTCAAAGAAACTGTGATTGCAATAATCATAATATTGTGTGAAAATGACGCCATGTCCCCCCTTAAGTAATACTAGTAAATGGTCATATAAATGGATGCATGCTCTAAGCTTTGCTTTTTCCAGACAGCATGCCCCTGAAGTTTATCAGACTTTTCTATTTTTTTCTTGATACAAGTGTATTTTGGGGATAAAAAACACCTTACGTGTGATAAAGTATAGTTGTAAAATACCAACTCTATGGTGAAATATAACTAT